>JABASM010000402.1:0-23797 GCA_019776545.1 Brachystomella parvula
GGTTTTAATGTGAACCCTATCCTATTAAACGAACCTCAAACAATAACTATGGCTCAGACGATGACATTTCGACATTCCAACGGATTTCGGTACAGCTTACATGACCACGTGGAACGGCGATAATTATTTATGTACTACGAATGGGAACGCAGGCAAATAAACACGCTTATTTGGAAAACAAAAAACAAGGCAGCTCCAAGGCTGGATTCTTCCAAACTGGGTTCATGCCAAAACATGAAAAGTGCCAAAAAACTAATTGAATAAAATGAACAACGTCTGAATGTTGTCACGAAAGGAATTACAAGTTTCTTCCCTTCAAGTTGCTGTGCTCAGTGACACATTTTTTACTTTGACCTGCCTTACCTCCGAAGTGTAATTCGCACCAGCTGCAGTCAATTACCGGATCAGCTGATTTTCACGAGTGGTTAACGTTAAGGTTAACAAAATCAAAAGACCCTGGAAGTGGAACAGCAGATGATCCCGAAATCGGTGACAGAAAAAGGTTTCAATGAATGATCGCGTCTCGTGTCGTTACCTTGACGTGTCAAGCTGATGGATTTCTGTTGGTTCACGCAAAATTACTCACTATCAGTATCAATAAAGACCTGAATAAAGACGAATGACTCGGCAAATTCACCTGCACTCATTAAAATAAAAAAGCAAAAAATTGCAAAACAAAAGACTTGCCGCGTACAGGTGGAACGGTTGCGTTTCCCATCGCCTCACCTAAAACGAGACTTTCAAAAATCAGTAAATCAGTTTGGCGATTACTTTATTCGAGCAAGAACTTCAACATAATTAAAATGCGCTCTGAAACTAGGACTATATAGCGATGTAAGTATGATGTGTCAAGGGGCCTGTGACGAACCAAGAACCGCTGGGAGCAGGTCATGGACTTGGAAAGAAAATGAGATCTTCTACTGAACTATTAATAAAGGAGTAAACTACGGGGAAATGCACTATTTCAGAAGTAAGGTCGGTAAGGTCATGCACTAAATTCAATCTATACCTACAAGAACAGTTGTCAATAAAGTCTGAGGAGCTGTTCGTATGAAGTGAAGAAAATTAGATTCCAGGGACCCATTCTTAGCCAAGCTGGTAAAAAACCACGATAAAGTGCTAGGATACCCTCATGCTTTAGCGTTGACTTAAAACAGTCCCAAGTCCCTTTGTATATTTTTCCTGGCTTGAATTCGTTAGAGTCGCGGCTCCTGTGTATTTTCTGTGACATCAGTCTCGTCCTTATAACGTCAACTACGCAAAGAATTAATTAGTTTTTAGCTTAAGGAATTGCTTGTGAAGAAATAATTCTTGGAAAATTACGTGGAGTAGATGCACACACGGCTGCCAAACTGGCAATGAAACTAGAACTGAAAAAAATAAGAAGAAATCAGGATATTATGAAATTAACCCTTAACCGAATAGAATTTAATGGCTGTTTACATTATGTGATTCGGGGGTGAATCGTCCATTATGTGATGATCAAGGAAGTATTTCTTACATCCATCGTAAACTGGAAGCTCTAAGGCAGCAATTATTGCAGCTCTCTGTGAGGTTGGACCAACACCCTGAACATATTAAATGTAAGATAAGACCAAGGCAATGCAAAAGTAAAAAGCCATGATTTACCCTCCACAATCCAGCCACACCTTCAAAACTATATATTTTAACGAAGGAGGAAATTAAAGACGGAGAGGCTACACATGCAACCTGCATCCTAACTTTGAGTACATCTGTCGGGTTAGCGAGGGCACTGCTTGTCATTCCTGTATAACCACCAATGAAAAGATAATTAGATACCTTTCGTGACTTTCATGAATCTAAGTATATAAGTTTAAGTAAGCCAATACTTACCAGCGACTACAGCGCACATGACATTCGATATTATATTCTCTTCCGGAACGACCATCTTAAGTGAGTAATAGACACCAAATTTCAGGGTACCGTACACGGATTGACGAAGAATAGCAGGGCTAATCCTAAGCAGAATCAAAGCACATAACTTAAAAGTTACATAACTTATTTGCAGATAGTAGGTTATCAGGCAAAGTATACACTAACCCCCGGTACAGCGCTCGAACACCCTCTTCTTTTGAAATTCTAACTAAAGCATCTAGCATGCCTTTGTAATGCGTTCGTACAGGAGATACCCCGCTGGAAACCAAGTGCTTGGCCTGCTGCCCTTGAACCTGAAGTCGTGTTTTTGTTGTATCAAGCGGGAACGTGCCTAAGAAAAACACAAAAATATTCATACCGAGAACACAAGGCAGTTTTCTTAACTTAACTACAATACAGTGAACAGCTTACCTCCTTCCGCGATAATAGAGGCCACACCGCCATAAATAAAATGTTTCCACCCTACGCTTCTTCCACCACTTTTTGGACTCATACTACTACCTCCGTCGCTGACACCGGGCCGCAGAGCTGTGTTACACTAACTTGGGAGATTCTTGTTCTGTTGGTAGGCAGGCACGTCCTCATTAGCAAATCTAACAAAAACAAACATCAGATTATAAAGAGGACAGCCAAAATAGTGGCAAAAAATGAGTGTCTAACCTTTTGTATACCCTTAATCGCTTGTGGCCTTCGAGTCTCTAAGTTCCTTTGGATTTCCCTTGGTTCGATCTGACGAACCTTTCACCTCGACCGTGTGGTTTGTTGATGCCGTCGCCGTGTTGACGAACGGCGTTTGAAAAATGATCGCGCCGTCGTCAGTCTCTCTAAAATCTTACCAGACAAAAATACAGACATGGGCTCAATTTGTAGAATAATCGATCTTTGAATAAGCGCAGCATTCATCACGGGAAGATTTAGTCCCCTCCCCTTAGATTAGATTTTTCTAAAAAATTTTGTTTTATTTATAAAGCATGTTTGAAGCATACCCTACAACGTTTCCAAAGGAAATTCTTCGAAATTTCGCTTTCCTTTGACCTTTAGAAGTCACCGAAGGCCAATCAGCTGAATTCACCATCCTGTGCAGTTCTAGGTCAACCAAAAGGGCTTGGTGTCCAGATTCTACAAATAGCTACCACTGACCTTTTTCAAGGAACAACATGACCGTCAGAGGTCATTTAACGTTGAACCTAAGGTTTGGAAACCCCTGGCGACCATATTGTAAATCAGAAGGGTCAAGTGTGGTATATTTTTAGAGTCATTACATCAAGTCCTTTCCAATAACGTAATACTTGACAGGATCGGCAAGGTCAGCTGATTGATGACCTCTAATAAGCTCAAAGGAAAGCCGAATTTTGAAAATTTTATTTGAAAAACTTGTAGGGTATGCTCTAGAGATGATATACTACCGAATGCCTCAAAAGTCTCCGGAGCGCGTGAACTAAACAACCAATCAGACGACGCTATATCCCTAGTACACTAACTAATAGCTTGCTTTGGGGCTTTGGAGGCTTGCAAGTTCAAGGCATTTGTTATATAAACTTTCAAAAGAATCTGACGGGAAGGGGGGCAATCCTACAGCAAAAGTTGCCGTCCTCTACATTGTTCGCTTTAACATAGCATGTTAAAAAACTATAATATATACTATACTAGTATGTACTATAATTTCGATTAGTAGTAGCAGAACAAGCTTGGAAACAGACTTTTTTTTGCTGAATCTGAATTTTTGCCCATTACTGACCACTACAGCAGGCAGCGTGTGCCGTGTGATTATGACAGACCGTGACTTTTTTTTTGTTCTGTTCGGATTAAAACGCTGGATTATACCGATTATAGATTTTGACTTTAATTCATTATATGATTTTGTTGTCAGTAAATCAGTTTTTAGTTTTAATTATAGTGAGTGTGAAAGTCTGTATGTAGACGCGGTCACCGCATTGGTGTTGCCTTAACTGATAGTCTACGAAATGGCAACAAAATTGAGTGAATACCGTGATCAACTGTTCAAGGTGAGTTTCCGACATAGGACCTCAACAACCTAGTGTAATTGGTCAACTAATTTGTTAGTTCAGAGTTGGCTGATCTGTTATTTTGTTTCTAGGGCTCACAAACCGAATTGGAAAAGAAACTCCTGACTTCAACAACGCTCTACGTTGGTAACCTTTCGTTCTATACTCGTGAATACCAGATTCATGAGCTCTTTTCAAAATGCGGCGACATCCGACGGATCGTTATGGGATTAGATCGGTTCAAGAAAACTCCCTGTGGCTTCTGCTTTGTTGAATACTATGATAGAGAGGATGGGATGAATGCTATCCGTTACATTCATGGAACGAAGTTAGACGACCGTGTCATTCGATGTGACTGGGATGCCGGATTCGAGGAAGGACGCCAGTATGGGCGGGGTAAAACCGGTGGTCAAGTCAGGGATGAGTTTCGAAAGGACTACGACGCTGGACGAGGTGGTTATGGAAAAATGTTCGGAACTATGGAAAGCATCTAAAAAGCATCCAGGACGTCTTGCTCTTATACTTTCCTTACCTAAAGTAATACACAGGCGTCTTTTTTTTGTAATTTTCTGTTGATAGCTTATTTAACTTTTAATAGTTTTACAACCTCCTTGAGCTATTTATTGTTTGAGTATACAAGGGTTCAAGTTCTTTATTAAAATGGATAAGAAACGAGGCCGTTCATAAGAAAAGATACGCATACAAAGGGATTTCTTATTTTGATAGTCACTTGAGGTTGTTAATCACTCCAGGTGTTTCTTGACTGCTGTATTGATACGCTGAAGGAGTTCTTTCTTTACAGCTGCAGATATTTTCTCTCGACCGACCGGCGTTACTTCACGAACAATAGAGTCCACTGTGCAGTTGTCAAGGCCGTTCTCTTTGATAACTTTGTTACAGGCTAATCTGACCTCCTCCCTCCAGCCGGATTCGATTAGTCGTGTGCGAAGGAGTTCTTTTAATTCATCCATGTCACCACTTTCAGTGAGAAGTGTGTCCAGTTTAGATTTCAGGGCCTGTGTATTCTGGTCCATCTCCTCTGACCTTTAGTGCAGGATAGGAATGTCGTTGACCTCGTCAAGCCACAATCTAAAAGCAAATGGAATACAGGGATATAAATAATGAGAAACCAAAATCAGCTCAGGCACAAGCAGCGAATGAAATGTCTATAATTAAATTATTACCACTTTAGCAAAACCGTGGAGGTTTTAAGGTTGACCACGGTAGGAAAGCTAACGTCCTGTGTCACTGTATCTTCAAAAATGACCTGTCCTGTATTTACATTTAATGGATAAAGGGCAATATTAAAATCACAACAAGCGGTTAATTTTTTTTTGGCTAAAATCAGCTGAAAAGTGCCGATTCGGCCTGCCGATTCCCGCAATTTCATTGGTGGAGAAGACAGGGAAGAGAAACGCATCTTTTTAGAATGGATTTTAGAACTGAATTTTGGAACTTTTCGGAAATTGAATTTGGAACTGAATTTTGAAAACTGGATTTCGAATTGGATTTCACAAATTGAATTAGGAAATGGCTGAATCTTGGAAACTGGATTTCGAATTGGATTTCAAAAATTGAATAAGGAACTGGATTTTGGAAATTGATTGAACTGGATTACATGGAAATTGAAATTAGAAATTGGATTTTTCGAAATTGAACTGAAACTGAATTTTGGAAATTGGTGGAACTGAATTTTGGAAATTGGTGGAACTGAATTTTGGAAATTGGTGGAACTGAATTTTGGAAATTGGTGGAACTGAATTTTGCATATTGGTGGAACTGAATTTTGGAAATTGGTGGAACTTGATTTTGGAAATTCAATTCGGAACTAGATTTTGGAACTGGGTTTTGGAATTGGATTTTGGAACTTTTAGAATAGTAGTTTCCTTTTCAGAATTCGCTTTATCGGCACCGGGATTTCGCTTTTAAACGAAAAATTTTCCTTTGGGTAAAACACAGAGCGCACAAGTTATTTTTAAAAATTAATCGAAGAATCTTATCGAATTCAATGCAGACATGGCATTTTCAAAGTCGTTTTGTTTACAAATCTTATTTCGCATTTCACCTTCAAGCGCCAGAAGCAGCAGCAGCTCAAGAACCAAATAAATTCAGCCTCCTGAATTTTTTACATCACCAACATAACATCGGTAATCCACCTCAAATTCTTCACCACCTCCTATTCAAATAATAATTTGATTCCCAAGCCACAGAGCTCAAAATGGCTGCGGCTACACCTGCGAATAAAAAGAAGCCCATTGAAGTCACCATTTGGCAGAGAGGACAACCAATTCAGAAAAAGCGACTCCGTGACTCTACAGACAAGCCCAGGCACTTGGCCTACTATGACAGGGGTCCAGGAGCTGCTGGCTATGTTCTTCCACCTCTCCTTGGGAAGAAGGACCATGCAATTGACCATGTTGCTGCCCCAATGTACACTATACGACCGTATTTGGACTCATCTTTCCTTGCGAAGGGCATGGTAGGCCCTGGACCTGGCAACTACAAAATCCCGGAAAAGTACACTCATCACGGGAAGGCTTATCCGTTGGAGCAGACCTTTGGCCACAAATTTGAGGAAAAAGGTACGTACTCAATGGTCACCGGAAGCGAACGCTTAATTACATCCTCTCATCGTTTTAGGTATGCTAAAAATCCCTGTTGGCCCTGGCTCCCATAATCTTCCCCCGCCGGACTCCTACCTCTACCGCAATCCAGTTCCCTTCATTCTGCCCCACCGAAACAGCAGAATCTTGAAATACACGGACGCTCTTTATTTGCTCGAGCCAATGATAGGACCGAAAATCGTTACACGCTTGGCAGCTCAAGCTGTGACCTTGTAATACCTTAACTATTCAAATATTTTTAAAAACCACAATTTTCCCTAACTTTTTTCGTTTACTGCCTAGGAAAGGGGACCGAAAAGAAAAGAAATCCTTAATGGACGGGCCGGGGCCCACGAAGTACTATGTCAAAGACCCAGTACGAAGACCGGCTTGGAGTATGGTAGGAAGACCGCGACCTCTGAGGGATGAGTTGACCGCCGTTGGCCCGAAATACTCTATGGAAGGCATCAAAAATCTTCCGCAAGCACCGGCTTGGACACTCGGCAGAAGATCAAATGAATTCACCGGGATTCTACGAGTACCTTGTGACGTTGTCGACTACACCACACTTGACAAGTTGCAGTAGTGTAAAGAATATGCTGCCGAAAGCTATAATCAATGAAGCCAAAATGTCGAAGAAAAAATACTCAAAGTGAAGCAAAAATTCCTTTTCCTTGAAAAAACAAAAATCAAAAATTTTTTAAAGTTTTGCTTTGAGATTTGAGCATCAATCCATAAATCCTGCGGCTTTCTAGTTTCTGCATCAAGTCAAGGCTTGAAAAATAGTAGGCTTGGGTTGGCAGGTTCTGGCTTCTTTTACCTTTGGATTTGTGATATCCTTTCGTGGGAAGGTAAAAATAATCCCCTACGCTGGAATTATAATAAGAAATTATAATCCCCTAGTTTTTTCCAACCCCATCAGGAATCCTACCAAGTTTTTTATACTGCTCTATTTCTCCTATGCATTTTCTGCGTAACGATTCTTCTAACCCATCTAACCCATACGCCCATACCTTTATACTGCTAAACAGATTAGGTTGGGGTGGCGAGATTTGGGTACGGAACAGTCGTCATTCACCCTTTGCTTGGGTAGGACTCTTAAAAATTATTCTCAAAAGTACATCACCCCGTATCTGTAAAATGCTGTCGCTGAAGATAGCAGTTCTACTATCGTCAGCGCTGCTAAGCGCTGCTCTCAGCTACGACGATGACGACTTCTACAAATTCTATGAAGGAAGCGACGAAGAAATTGATGGAATGGAGTACACGGCAGAAACTCATCCCTTGTCAGACGCCATGATCAGTCACGTCAACAACATTCAGAAAAATTGGACGGTAAGCCTCCTACTTATCCAGAATAAAATCAGATTCGAGTTTTTTGAGCAGTTTCAATCGAATTTATGGTTAAATTTGTTTTTGTGAAGGCTGGAAGGAATTTTCACCCAACAACTGACTGGAGCTACATCAAGCGGCTTATGGGAGTTTTGCCTGGAGCCAAGGATCATCGTCTTCCAGAAAGGAAGCACAGAATTGAAGGGCTTTACATCCCAGAAGAGTTTGACTCCAGGAAAAAATGGACCAATTGTCCCTCATTGAAAGAAATTAGGGATCAAGGATCTTGTGGATCATGTTGGGTAAATTACCTTTTATTTAATTTTAGCAATAATCATACTCATCACGCCCAGGAATTTTCATCCTCCTGCCCCTCCCCCTCTATTATATTTCTGCGCATTTTAAAACTGAACGTCCTTCAAGGCGCTCTGCGTCACCGAAATTCCTGGACGCTAAAGTACGCTGTTCTGGATGACTATAATGAAAAATGTCTGAAAATACGAACAAAAAATTCTTGAGAATGAAAAGCTGAGTCAGAGTCATATTTTCTAAGGATAAACATAAAAAAATAGCTGATAATGAGTATTATCAGAGGTACTTTGCCCTTACCTGACCCTTTGCCTTTGAAATTAGTCAAATAGAAAGACAGATAACAAAAAGTATAGCAATATTCTTAACCCTCAGAAATATTTCTATGCTTTTTGTGTGTGAAGTCACGAAACTTGACAATGGGCTGGATGAAAGGATGATATCCAAATATTTGCTATTGACAAATAAAGGATTCTGATTATTCTTTTTTTAATTTGCAGGCTTTTGCAGCTACTGAAGCTATGACTGATCGTTACTGCATTGCAACAAAGGGAAAAAAGAAATTCCATTTCTCAGCAGAAAACTTGGTATCCTGCTGTTCAGACTGTGGGGATGGATGCAATGGGGGATTTCCTGCAGGTCAGCATCAAGCTTCCGCTTGCAGTTGCATATCTCCAAGAAATATTTACTGAATTTTCATTTTTGCAGCTGCTTGGGAGTACTGGGTTGAAACTGGAATTGTGTCAGGCGGACCTTATGACTCACATGAAGTATGACAGGCACCAAAGAATGCTCCAATGTGGCAAAAAAAAAAAAATTTATGACTTTCTTTTTGTCAATAGGGGTGTCAGCCTTATGAAATCGCTCCGTGTCAGCATCATTCCAGTGGTCCTCGACCGAACTGCACTGGAGAAGGAGAAACTCCACGATGTACCAAGGCCTGTGAAGATTCTTACAGCGTTGGCTATTCCCAGGATCTTCATCACGGAAAGAAAGCCTACTCCCTTGCCAAAAATCCCCAGCAAATCCAAATGGATATTATGAAGAACGGCCCAGTAGAAGCTGCTTTCTCCGTTTACTCTGATTTTCTTCTCTACAAATCAGGTAAATTCAATCTTCCTATCTAAGAAAATCTGTAATTTTTAAAGGGTTTTATCCTTGCTTTTCTAGGGGTCTATCACCATGTGACGGGCGAAGAGCTTGGCGGCCATGCTGTAAAAATCCTTGGGTGGGGTGAAGAGAATGGGGCCCCATACTGGCTCGTTGCAAATTCTTGGAATTATGATTGGGGTAAAATAGTTTTAAACTTTTTGAAGAAACAGAGCTAGAAAATAATTAATTTTTTTTTTTCATTTTTATTCCCTCACCAGGTGACGGTGGGTTCTTCAAGATCAAGCGTGGCTCAAATGAATGTGGAATTGAGGAGAGTATTGCCAGTGGGCTTCCAAAAATATAACAATTCACAGCAATACATGCTCATACTTCTCTTAAAATTATTATCGTTTAATTTAAATTTGAAAAGTTTCTCATGATCTTATTACAAAATCTAAATTTTATTAATAAATTATTCCAAACAGTACCATGGATAAAACGAAACTAAATGAAAAGTTTCCTTAAGAAAAGCTTAGTTGCTGCTACTTCCTTGCCTAATTAAGTTCTTACTTTAAACTCAGAATTAGCAAATATGGTACAGATAATTATTTACATGCATTCACGGACTGATTTACAGTTTATTTTTTGAGCACTAGACTTGTTATTTACTGGTATTTCGATCCGAAATATTTTTCCAAGCGGCATACATAAGCATAGCTTGAACTGGGCTTGCTTTTTTCCCTGGGTCGGATACGTATATTGATTTCTCGTTACGCCATAGTCCTCGACCAATGGGAGCGACTGTGTGGACATGCTAACTCCATTTCTTCCCGTCAGAATCACGTTCCCATTGATTGCCTGGAATTTACAGAAAAGATGCTGTATTTCGTCAGTACAAATTCAAGAGCCTTGAATTCCACAACAATTAAAGAAGCAAGTAGGGTAAAATAAAAAAAATTATTATTACCTTTAGATAAACGTCGCGGTTTGCTGAGAAGAGGATTTCATTCCCACTAATCCGGATCCCTTCGCTGCCTTTCAGAAACGTGAAGCTTGATGATGAGAGTTCGAGGCTGGAGTTGATGGCGGATGTGATCTTATTGACTTTTGCGACTCGAACACGAAGGTCTCTGACCCCATTGGGAAGATCGAGGGAGGGTTCGCTCGTAGAAAAGATTTTCTTCCCAGATTTACTGACCACGCGAAACTCCTGGACGTTGCTGATGTTGACTCCACTTTTGTCCACTGAGAGGCTAGGCCCTGTCCCGTCCTGAACCGATACATGAATTTTACCACCTTCCCCAGCGCTGATTTCCATCGGCTCATCTCCAAAACTTTGGATTATCCCATCTAGCTTATTCACTTCGTCCAAATCCACGTCTCCATAAAGTTTAAGCATTTTAGGCATAAACTGAAATAATGAAAATAAAATGAAGGTAGCTTGAAACCAGCTTTTTTTTATAGGATTTCAACTTTAGTTAAAAGTAAATTTTTAAAAATTCTACCTCGATGCTCTCCAATCCTCTTCCAACTTTCAAGGACCCGTAGATGACAAAAGTGAGGATGGAGTTAGCAATGACCAAAATGATGAGCACAGTTAAAATCATCCAAAATGCCAGTGACTCCGTGGTATACGGTCCTAGAGCGTAAGTGTCTCCTTGAAGGGTGACAAAATCCTTTGGGTTCTCAGAGAGTCGTAGAAGGTGTTGATGAATGTTTGGATTCTGGAGCTGTGGACGCCTAGGTGTAGAATTTATGGTGTCCAAATTGTTATTGCCAGTACTAGTCGTAGAGGCACCAGGAGCATGTCCACTGTTCAGTTGTCGCTTTACCAGGGTCTGGTCGCGGAGAGGAAGACTCCTGTAGGTGCCGAAAGTCAAATCAGGGATTGGAGATGACCGAGTGCTGGAGATGGACGACATTTTTAATATCGCTTGAATTTTTTTTTTTAGATTTTCTCCCAAACAGGTGAAATCTGACACCTGAAAAGCTATTGAGATAGCAAAGGAAAGAGAGTTTTTATTTCTGAAATGAATTTCTTGTCTTGTGTTTTAAACATATCGGACTGAGAGCTTTATATGGGATCGAAATATACGCATTCGTCCCCTCCGAATTCTGATCTCAAGTTTTTGCAAAGATTCGGGGATTCGGGCTGTGGGTGTTTTCAGAGGAGAAAGCGGGGAACATTTTCTGGGTTTTACATGAGAAGAATGTATTTTTGATAACTTCCTTCAAGCTACCGTGTTAACAGTTCAGAAAATTTCAATTTTTAATTTTGGATGTAATTTGAAAGCACCTCGTGTATGCTCCGTTTCCGATTGTTGCGAATGCTTCGTTATAACTGCAAGCAATAATTTAAGATAGAAGCAATTAATTTTAATTTTAAATCTAATTTAAGGTTTGAAAAATTAAAGTAAAGTTTAGAGATTACCTTTAAAAAATTTAGTATTGGAATTTGTCGCTGTAGTATATTCTTATATTGTTCTTAATATTTATCTATTTTTCGAGATACAGCTATTAAATAAATTAAACTTAAAATTCGTGAAAATTTAGAGCGTGAGCTCCAGATTTGTATATTTTTCATAGTCGTAGAAAGAGGCCTTCACTTCTCTTCCTCCAAAGAATCGGCCGTTCAAATCGAGAAGAGCTAATAATAAACGAAAAAATCCATTAGCAAGGCATCGAACAAAAGAATTTCGTTTTCTTGGTTATTTTTTCTGAAACACCTTTTGCAGCCGACTCAACGCGTTTAAATTCGACAAAGATTCGAATAGGGTGTTCAATATCCATGTCCGGCATTTGGAAAACGGTGACGTTGGTCACCTCACCATACTTCCCTTGGCACTCTTCCTTGACTTCCGGCTCCAAATCATCGTCAACTTCTCCAGGACCAACCATGTTCTGTGAAGTATAATAGAGTACCATTAATGTTTAATATTCAATAAATTAATTCGCAAATTATTTCAGAAGCTTGCCTTGAGAAGGATAACTTTGGAAGGATTTTTAAGAAGATCCGTCAGCGTTGGTCCATCATTATCCACATTGCTTTCAGACTCTTCTTCATCAATATCATTATCTAAAAATTTAGTAGAATGTCATACATAATGATAACCAACGCAGAAACACTAAGGTAGGCTTACATGCAGCCATTGAGACTGCTAGGCCCATCGGGTTCGGAGTGCTGCCTTGTGACAATTGTTGCTCCTTCTGTTCACTCTCGTGAATAATCCGACCAGTTCGAAAGCTCGTCTTCTCCACCTGCGGAAAATAATCCCTTCAAACACTAGACCCAATAGTTTTATATTTACAATCATCACCTGTAAAGCTGTTGCCATTCCTTGTTCTTTCTTTCCAAGACCCTGGCCCTCCTTGTATCCATATTTAGCCATAATTCTTGCCGCTGCACCAAAAACAGTTCCTCCGGGAGGCGGGGCAGCAAGTGCGCTGAATTTACTAAGACCCGCCATCCCGCTTACAGAATCTTGATTCCCTTGCGAAGGTGTAGATAATGATGGAGGTGGAGCGATTGCAACGCCTGCTGCTCGAGGAGTAGATGAGCTGGCATTGGAGTACCCGTCATCTTCCTCCCTGAAAAAAATAACAGGAATTCACAAATTATCATCTCTGTCTTACATTCCGTTAGGAAAGCCAACAGCTCGTACTTCTCATCGCTGGTCTTCCGCTTCTCTTCTTCTTCTGCTTCCTTGTCTCGTCTATCCCTCATCTCTCGGAGTGCTCTCTCATAGTCATTCGGCCACATAGGATCATATTCGTTTTCAAACTGCCATTCTGGATCAACTGATAAATAAGTTGAGAAGTGCTTTGGCTTCTTCTTAGAGCTACTCTTTTCCTTAGGAAGAATAACAGAGAACGGGAGGTTAAAACTGGAGGTTCCAATAAATCCTTCTGCTGTGGAGACAGCAGGTTCGGAATTTTCAGTCTTGGATTTGGATTTTAGATTGACGACTGGAGCAAGCGTCATTGGCTGTTTTCGGACAACATCCCTCTTTGGCTGCAAAGAAAAACAAGAGAAGTTTCATGAGCGTATATTGTACACAATTCGAAGAAATATAAGGAAAATTTTAATTCTTTTAATTTTAATGAATTGAATTAATTTGGTAAAAAAACTGATAGTGAGACGACGCTATCTTCCCGGTGAAAGTGGGGAGAGGCGCAACGCGACTCAAAGCGCGCGTATTTTTAAATCCCGCATTAGGAAGATCACTTTCTCCGGGAGCCGAACGGTTTTGTTTGTCAACGCTCTGCTGCTTCGTTTTTTTGGGAAGTGTCAATTTCTCGAGTTTTGTTGTCAATTTAAGGGAAATTAAGTTAACTTCGTAAGGAATTAGAAAAGTCTAGCTATTCATCCTCCGCGTTTGTACTTGAAAGCCGGTAAGTTCAATTCATAAATACTATGTAAGTGCTTACAATGCGTGTCTATAATCCTTATTTTTTGTCGACTTAAAAGCAGTAGTCTCAGTCAGTACTGATTAATCTGAATCCTAATTCTAGAGACTGAATATGCAGCAGCCACAGCCCAACATGCAACCCACATCGGACATCAGACCGAACCATACCATCTACATCAACAATCTTAACGAGAAGATTAAGAAGGAAGGTAGGAAACAGAGCCCTGTAATTTAGATTTAACTAATCTGGATTTAAGCAGCGAAGGCCTAGGTTGCCGCCCAGCGAAAACTGCAGTGGTTTAGCCCAGCGTCATGCTTCCTCCCAGCAAAAAAAAATCCAAGAACGTACAGAAACGTGAGCAGAAGCGTTGTATTTGCTGCTGGGCGGAATCAGCTGCGGCCGCTGCCCAAAGGCTACCACATTACTAAGTACAGTATGAAAATTAACGACATGGAATTTGGGAAGAGGCGCGATGGGTTAGTTCCATGTCGTTAGTTTTCATTTTCATACTGTATAATGTTTAAATGGTGTTAACAGGACAAATTCTATTCTGTTTAGAGCTAAAGAAATCCCTGTATGCCATATTTTCTCAATTTGGGCCGATACTGGACATCGTTGCATTGAAAACGCTGAAGCTACGAGGACAGGCTTGGGTAATATTCAAGGATATCAATAGCGCTACAAATGCCCTTCGCTCCATGCAAGGGTTCCCATTCTATGACAAACCAATGGTAAGACAGATGTTAAACTTAGTATTCCTAAGCATTGTACATCTGTATAATGTGCCTGTTGGCTGGTTTTAGAGAATCAACTACTCCAAGTCAGATTCGGATATGGTAGCTAAACTGAAGGGAACCTTTGCTGAGAGGCCAAAGAAGGTCAAAGATGACTCAAAGAAGAAGAAGAAGACTAAGGATGCGAAGGTAAGTTTTAGAGCACAGAAGTAACGGCTAATTATTTAAACTAAAATTTACTGTACTTATTTACAGAAGGTTCAGAGTGCTGCCGGAGGATACGCCGGGCAGATGCAACACCAAAGTAAGTCAACATAAATTAGTGCATGCATTACACACAGAGGATTAAAATTAAATACTTTAAATTGACACAGTGTCAGGCCCGGCTGGTGAACAACCTCCTAACCAAATCCTCTTCCTCACTAACCTTCCTGAGGAGACGACGGAAGTCATGCTTCAGATGTTATTCAACCAGTAAGTGCTACTATTTTACCGAAAAATTCCAGATATGAATGGAAGTAGTGCAATTATAATTCTTATTTCAGGTTCCCTGGCTTCAGGGAGGTACGTCTTGTACCTGGAAGACATGATATCGCATTCGTGGAGTTTGAAAACGAGCATCAGGCGTCTGTAGCAAAGGACACACTGAATGGATTTAAAATCACACCCAATAACTCGATGAAAATCACCTTCGCCAAGAAGTAAATGCATAACACTTCCGGCCTACGGATTTTCAGCACTAAAAATCTTTATATAATTTCTAGCACAGAATTCTTGCTTTGATAGTGTAAGCCATTTCGAATAAAAGCAATAAAGTGAAGCGAAAGCGGAACTAAACCCGGGCCTGCTCGACATAGAAATCAGGGTGACGAGGTAGTAGATAGAAAGTGATGGTACATTTTCAGCCCTACTGACTTTCGCTAAAACTGTACTCGTTGATTAGATTTATTACCTGAGTAATTGTCGCTTTCTTCAGTTGCATATGACTTTGAAATAGCTTAATGCCCGAAGCCCAGCCCGAAACATTTTCCGCTGGTTTCTTGTCAGTGTCGTCGATGTCTTCGTATAGCGACATTTCTTAACTTCACTTCCAGTCCTTCTTAGTGAGGATTTTTGCTAAAAGGCTGCTGATTTTCTCTTCGATTTTTCAGATTTTTTTGAAAGCCTGCGTGTCTACAAAAGTTTTGGCTGATAAAATTCGCGCCTTTTCCCCTATTAGGAAAAAAGCTTGTAAACAATCGTAGGTCAATAGGTCGGTCACTACCCCTGGGTCAAACTGTTAGTTTGAGGGTTTCAGTGAATGCTGCGGGGACTCTGAAGCTAATTCCCGACAGTGAGATGGCCGTGTAACGATTTCCATTCCAAGGTTATCTTCAGTATATTTCTCTCAGAATCGATGAGTGATCTTATTCACCTAATTTCCAAAAGGCTTCTTAACTAATGACTAAGGTAGCGGAAGATTGTTGCACAGGAAAAAGGACTGAAAGTTAAGCTAGACCTCGGCGGGTCAACAGTCCCAAGCATCAAATTGTAGAGGAGCGTAACAAGTTCTTTTCGCTTTTGGTCCTGATCCTCTTTGGATGTTTCTTCTCGTAACCAAAGCCTCAAATTATCCGTGCTAATCAAATTTTCGTCCCAGTTGTAAAATCCACATGTCTGATCCAGATCCTAAAAGACAGAAATTAATTAGAAATGTTGTACTCTAAAGCGCAGAAATCATAGGAATAGTAACATACACAGAGCCGGAAAATCATAGGGTTATGAGCCGAGACTGGAATCCAAGTCTCGAGTGCCTTCTCGTATTCTTTTCGAATGAAGTGTCCAATTCCCTTGTAGAAGAGCAGTTCTAAGATTTCCATGTCCGACCAAGAGCAAGCTGGAGGCGTGCGAAGCTTAGCTTCAATCAAACCCCCAACGTCATACTTCTCTGGATAACGCAGCCAGTTCTTGACGCATTCCATGAATGCATTGAAGTGGTAAGGATCCAATTCCGAGGTTTTAATGAACCACTGAAAAGATGCTGACAAATCCCCCTTCTGTAAGTCCAAATGGGAAAGATTTGCTAAAAAAAGTGAGAAATACTAGACATTAGTTACATTGGACAAGCCTTACACTCATTCGGTTGAAAATTCCAAGTCGGTGGGTGGTTGGTGAATAATCTGGATTGATTTCGTAAGCGATGTTCAGGCACTCGTCTGCAAGCGGGACATCAAAGAAGCAAAGAGTCACAAAGCGAGCAAAGTAGTCGGAAACTTTGCTATGGAATTTTACTGAGCGAGGAAATTCCTTCAAAATTTCTCTGCAAAACATGAAAAAATCAACACAAACTTCTTAGATATCTTTTTATTGTTAATGTCACCGGCAGGTTTTCTTCATAAATTGAAGTGGGTAAATGGAATTACTACGAAATGTCATCCCACCACACACGAACGAGCCTCTAGCATCTCGCAAGCAGTCAATAATGGAGTCCAGAAGAGCGAACCTCACAAACGGATTCTTACTATCCAGCTGCCAAGCGTTGTCAACGAAAGCATATTCTTCAGCCAATGGAAGCTTTGACCCACGAACGTGTTTCGGTACCTCACGCCGCCTTAGGAATGAAAGTAAATTTGTTTTAAACTCCTAGACTTCAAATTAAAAATCGAACTGCACGGGTTTCAACTTACTTTCGCCTTGAAGCTTCACACAAAGTGAGCCACCACTCAACTGTTGACGGATCTTCAGCAACGACCTAGTTTAGCATCAGATTACCTTCAGAACACGAACCTTTGAGAATACCGCTATAGTAGAAGAGTCACCTCGCTTAGTAGGGTAATACGCTGGTTAGTCCGGTACCGAAAATTCCGAAAAATGTGACTCTGCACAACTTTGAGAAGAAGCTTTGTTTTGGCCGATGTTGACTCCAGACACGGAGTGCCAAACCCGTACAATTCCGCTCCGCTGAAGATGGCAGAGCTCCTTCCAAATGCCCAATTAATAAATACCTCAAAAGTCTTTCCAACGAAAAAGAATCCTTCATCCAAGTCAGCAAGAGATAAAGTCTCTCTCCAGTTTTGAACCATTGCCAACTCTCTGCTCACATTCTCAATGTCATGAATACAAATGTATCCGAGGAGTTGAGTGACTTTATCGCCTAAAGCTTCTGCAGGTTTATATCGAAGCTGTAAATTGCAATGGAATAACTTGAGATTCGTACTCGGTACCAAACTAGCTGGGCTTACCTGATCTTCCAAATCGCTTCCGTACTTCCCAGCGTTGGAAAACTGAAACTTGAGTGTATTCAACACTTTCAAGTAGACACAACGAGAGGCGTCAAAGAGTTCGATGTCACCGACAACTGCCATGAGCGAGCGCACGAGCTCCACAGGCAATGGAGTTGAAGCAGTATCCATTTTCAATACCGCTCCTTGACCACCTTGGTAACTTTGAATTCCGTTCTTTACTCTGCTCAGGAATTTGACTGCCAACTCCGTCTCCCAGTCCAGTGAAGTCGAGTTGCCTTCGGCTGCTACTGCAGCTATAGGCTTAGCAGAAGCAAGAACATCTTTGTCATTGGACACTGTGACTGGATTTTCCGATTCCATCTCGCCCGTGTTAGCCCCCAACTCTAATGAAAAGAGACAAGTTTACCGAGTTAAGATGGATACATATTACCAGCCCCCATTGCCAGACCAGAAGCGTTTTATCCCACAGATCTAGTGACCTTTTTCGACATAAAGTAATTGTGATTGATAAGCATAACTTTACCGTATGACAGCTCCTGATGCTTCGAAAGGCCTTTTTTCTGCCTTGGCTTCTCAAGTTTGTACGAACAACTGAAATCAGTCAAGGTCGTCGTTGTACTTTAGGTATAGTAGTTCGCGAAAAGGAAAGAGGTCAGACACTTACTTACGACCACTGACAGTCTATGACAAATCATGCAAACTCGCCTACAAAAGAGGCAAACTCCGGCGAACCTTATGAAAAGCTTGGAACTCCAATCTTTTTCTTGACGTCGCGTCATTGAAGAGCCGCGACCAGGTGAGTCAAAGGGTTATCTTAATAAAATCCGTCTGATAGAAAAGGACCCTCGGAGTTTTTCAGCAGCCCTCTGACGACGCGGTTTCTTCGTGTTTATTTCTTCTGCCAGCTTGGAGTTCCAAGCTTTTCATAGGTGAAGGATGCCTCCAATTTTAGGCTTGGAGTTTGCCTCTTTTGTAGGCGAGTTTGCATGATTTGTCATAGACAATTACTGGGAATAAATCAAAGAGAGGAAAATCTGCAATATTCTGGACGATGAAGGTTAAGCAATTAAGCATGAGCTGCAGCGCCGCGCGCGATCGCCAAACAAACCAGAGGAAAAAAGTGGAAACGGCATACCGTAAATCTCCAAATTGTGGCCCCGGGCGTTTACTCAATTTTGGCAACTGAAATTGGGGGACCACTATTGTGAAACCTATATTTCTCAAATTTACATTATTAAAACCCTCAAAATATCGCCTTCAGAAGAAAAACCAAGGCCTTTGGAACAAAAGTTAACGGTACCCTAAAAAAATCTAAGCTGCTTTCGAATTTGGTCAACGTCATCTATGCTACTAAGACTAAAGGACTAATAATGCTCTTCTTTATCATCGTATTCTATTCTACCGCGAATTTCGTTCAGCGACGAAGAGTTGAGAGAAACGAGAAGTTGTTTTTCCGTTTGTAAAATTCTGAGGAGATTTTTTTTTAATTTTCCGATTTCTGCCAATTTTTTTTCTGAGGATTATCCAGTCCTTAAATATTGTTTTTTTTAATTCCAAGTTCTTTAAAACCAGCGAATTAAAAAAATGTTTAGGGCAAAGGCCCATTACGAAACATTACATTACGAAACAGTCCCCGTACACCTTTGTAAGAAACTTTCAGGCCTTACCTCAGTATGCAGCTTAGAATCGATTGGTAAAGGTCATACATTTCCAAAGAATTGGGTTGATCTCAGGAGATCACTAAAGGTGATCCCACGAATCTAGACAAACCGTACGTCAATCAAAAGCTCTCTGTGCTGATTCCAAAAACAGATCATACTTGACCCTTTTGAGCTACAACATGGCCGCCAGGGGTCGCCAAACCGTTTACCAACGTTAATGAAATCACTTTTGAGTGAGTGAAATGCGTTCCAACGCATTCCAACGCAGGTATGAGACCAAAGGGTCTCATACCTAATTACTCAAATGACCCCTTGCGGACATAATGCTGGTTGAAGAGGTCAAGTGTAGTACATTTTTGGAATCAGGGAGTGGTTGGCTTTCGTTTGAGGTTTGTCTGGATCTGTAAGGTCAAGCGACTGACATTTAGTGACCTGCTGAGGTCAGACCAATTCGGATTTCGAAAAATGAACCTCACCAATCGGTTCTACGCTAAAAACCAAGTTCAGGCAGCAAGGTTTCTTACAACGTTATCTAGGGTCGGTTTCATAATGTTTATCCGGCGTTGTCCTTTACAAAAAAATTTTTTTTAACTATTTAGTATTAACTATTGTCTTAAATAATTTCAGATTTCAGACTTTTGGAAATTAGCCCGCACTGAATGGCTCAACGATTGAAGCCTCGGTTGCGAGTTTCTTTATTTTAAACAATGATTCTCAAAAAAATTTAAAAACAATGAAAAAATTTATTTTGAAGAAACTAGGAAGACTTCCAACACTTTTATGCTGTCAGAATGCCGCCAACCGCGGTTAAAATGCAGTGCGAATGCCGTCAAAATGCTTTCGTCGGTAGGTTTTTGTCAAAGCAGACTGCAATCACAAGGACGGGCCGGGATGGATTTTCAGATTTTATCCACGCCCTGGTTTTTATTTTCGTATTTTTTTGTTTTGTTTTTACCTTCTTGCAAGGATCGCAATCAGCGTTTGTGCCGTTTGCCGGAAGTGCTTCCAAGCATTAATCCAATAGCTTTTATTGTCAGATTACAGTATTATTATTAATTAAACCTTTTTTGCAGACATTAGATTCCAAAATCAGAATTTACAGAACAGGTTGTAAACCTAGTATTGAGGGCGTTTAGCCAAGGCGTTGATAACCAGTTTGACCATAGGACGATGTCTGGGGCTGCTTCTTCCCTCCTGATAGCTGTTCGACCGAAATTTCAGTTGAAGCAACATTTGCGAGGATACGCAATATTTCCTGTGGGGATTTCTCAGCAAGCTGATTTGCATTGATTGGGTAGGCTGGGCCGAGGGGACAGTTGTTATCGGTGAAAATCCATGCCTCAGCCGGAAGAAGATTATTTCCGCAAATCATTTCGATTTCCTTTCTCATAACGTCACAGAAATCATCCAATGGCTAGTTGAGGAAAAAAAAATTGAAAATGTTCCGAGTTTCTTTTATCTGTTTTTAGGTTGTTTCAGGTTTTTACCAAGTCGTTAGCGTCATATCCAAAGGGATTTTCAATTTCAAGTCCGATAGTCAAAATTCCAATGAGACAGAAACCCCCCAATACGACCACAGGTACGGTCCACCAACCCAAATCTCCTATGACCTGGAACGGAAGGCTAAGAATGTACAGCCAGACGGACTGGTGTAGGTGGATAGAATATGCCAATGGAATCGGAGTCCTTAGAATTCTCTCGAAGTTACTGAGCACATCCACCAGGTCAGTTACGCCTAGAACACAAATGAAATGGGAATGATTCCAAGTGAAAAGGAAGAAAGCGAAAATATACTTACAAGCTGTCATAGTGGCAATTTTTGATGGGCTTGCTTTATTATTATGCTCCAGGTAATTAATGTAGGACATGAAGTAGTATGAGATTTCTGGAAAGTACAAAGCTCAAAATTAAATTTAGGAAGAAATTCTTTTATTTTTAAAAAATCACCATAAATTTTAATTTACCAATGGGTATATTTGTAGGGGTAGCAAAGTCGTACGCCATTTTTGATACCTCGTGCTTCTTTTTAATTTCTAATTGAGCGTCCATTGGAATATTAGAACTTGGGGTATGGAAGCTAAAGAAAAGTAAATAATTAGTCTAATTCAAGCTAGAATCCAAACATAATACAGCAATAATAATAGACCGACTCAGTCGTTACCCTGACCCTAACCGTAAAAAGCCCATGCTAAGCCAATTGCTTCCCTTCTGCTAGCCTTGCCTTTGTTACCTTTCTATTTGGGTTTTTCTTCGTCTCTCAGTCTCTGCTGACCCAAAATTTCAAAACATTTGGAAAATTTTTTAAATTTGAAAATAAATTCTTGGAGAATATATAAATTTTTTCAAAATCGCATTAGAAAATATTCGTGAAAAAAATCACCCTTTCAAAGCAAACTTTGAATTTAAAACCAAAAAGCTACTGGCTAGCCCTTCATAATATTATTCCGCTGTATTTGCCCTTTCAATAACCACCAACTTGAGGATTCGACGTGAGAAGACTTCTGACGTGTCAGCGTAACTTTTATTTACCGTTTGACCCAATGAAAAAGGCAGTCAGAGGCCACTGACACATAACATATACCGACTGAATCCGTGGAAAATCAGAAAATCGAAGCTTACCGTGGCAAATGTTGTATAAGCATTTTCAAATCTGGGTAGTCGTAGGAATACTCATCACGGAGATAATGTTTTACGGCAATGGCAAAAGCGAGAGCGAGATTGAGGGCAGAGCGTCGCTCGACGATACGCCTTGGATCTCTGTCCTTTTCTTCTATCAGTTGAACACCAAGCCAAATGGCTCTAGTCAGCCTTCGTACATTAATTATCATTTGAGTCCACAACTTCCTCCCCTCCCAGTACCTGTTTTAAAATAAGCATATCTATTCCTTTAAGATACTAAAAATCACTCCCTTTTTTGGAGCTTGAGAATATTAACGAGCTTCAATAATTAATTAAAATCTGAAATTAACATTTATAAACCTGGAACTAAAAAACATACCTGTCGTAAGCATTATTAGTCCTGAATGCTAGAAGTAGAGAAACAACAACCCCAAGTATTGTAATCAGAGTTTGCGGAAAGCTCATATGCAGCTCAGGAACATATACGTCGAGGGCGACGATAGCCGCTGTGTAAATTCCCAGCAGAAAAATCTGCCACCAAGCCCTGTGGATTTAAAAAATTTTAGGGTTACCTTGTTTTTTACGTTTTTTAGTACACATTCTAAAATTAGTAAAGCATCCAGTGTTACTTACTTTGGAAGTACAGTGCCTTTCACTCGGAACCACCAAAACGTCGTGGCCCACCAACCCATTTTGTAATTGGAGTCTTTTCCGGATTTCTAGATTTCAGATCGTGTCGCACCGAAGGCGTCTGCTTTCTTCACACTACTAAATTTTTTCTGCTTGCGGATTGAATTGGTGTTGAAATCCTGTTAATTCTTCACCTTTAAAAAGATTAGATGGTAAAAAACCGGATTGTTTTGATTTACTTGGGTTGGGCTTTAATCCCTTGCTTAGTGGTAGTCTGTGGAACAAACAGAGAGGGTAGTTGAACTCTACGCAATGCGTGAGTTCAACAATACAGGTTTTTCCGGGTGTGAATGAAATAGTATTGTTGGGAGCCCAGGCTAGAAATCTTAGTTCGGTTGTATTATAAATGTGGAGGATGCTGGCCAATAAGATTTGCAAAAATCGAAGATGACATCTGAATTTTCGTCGCAGAGTAAAATGGATACATTTACGGTGGTAGCATCAACACACAAGGGAGCTTTTTAGACCAACACTTGCGATCCCAAGATTTCTCGTTAAAATTCCTTCCTCCAACCTTCCTCCCAACGAGGAAGATTTTGAACTTCACTCGAAAGATACACCACCAGTTTTTCAGAAGTAACCCCTCGCTGTTTGCCCGGAAAATCCTTGTGGGATTTACTGTGTCAAAATTGACATTTCAAAGGGTTGATCACCATTGGAAAAAATTATTATTTTTAAATGCAACAAAATCGCATACTCGGTATGTGATGAACCCCTAGGATGGTTTCCTTTCTTAATATTTCTCTCCCAAAGGATTTCAGCCCAGGAATTATTGCAATTATTATTTGGTGTCCACTTTTTTTAACGACGACCCTCTCATTAAAAATGTCAATTTTTAAGTGTTAAATAAAGCCCATAACGTTTTTCCAAAATGGGGTAAAATGTAAGGGGGTCGATTACTCTTGAAAAACTGAAAAGTCAACCGACTGAATTTTAATTAATTAATCCGGTTCCTATAGGTTTTGCTTGTGGCAGCCCATAAAAACCAAGGATCCTAACGTAAACCTTCAAGCTCTCACACCGCACCGTTGGATACTGGAGTGCCATCGCCTACCCAAAATTGCAGAAATCTCCAAAAAGATTTTGCTGGTCTCTGATTCTTTTTATTCACTTTCACTGTTTAGGGATAAATAAACCGCGACAACGCGGACGTATGGAATAGCGCGAGCGTTAACTCAAATATTAAATGTGAAACCGGGTGTACATGGGGTCGTTCTGGGT
>JABASM010000403.1:4787-23792 GCA_019776545.1 Brachystomella parvula
ACCCCCCCCCCCCCCCCCCCCCCTATTAATCATCAAAACTTCAAGACACCTCACCACATCATGTTCAGATCGACTTTAGCCTAATAAATCAATTCAAGCCTGGAATGGATTAGAACTCAAACAGCCTAAGCTGTCATTCTTGTCGTTCTGTAGGCTTCAGCTGGAGATCGGCTGGCTAATTATAAACATATTGTAAACCCATCAATCAGTTGAACAAAAGATAGCTGTCAGCTATAGCAGTTCCTCTGTTGAAAAACAAGCGGAAGTGACAGATTAGGAATGAAAATTTCTTGCTTAATGGAAATAAGAGAAGGGAAGGACGCTATATATCAAGTGGCTTAAAACTTTATGCCTTAACGCATGAACCTGGACATGCAAAGGCTCTTTGTCTTTGTGCTTCTAAGGCATGATGGAAATTTATACGGCTTTACGTAGCAGGTTAGAACGATTTCCCTCATTCATTCTAAATTCTAGACTTACTTTCCCTGGCTGACGTAAAAAAGTGTTAGAAAAACTGAACATTGGATTTTGTGAGGTGGTTTTTGGTGAGGGTAGGGGGTGGAAGAGAGACGCTGAGGCTTTTGTCGCTGGGGAAAGCCAATGGGAAAATGGAAGCTCATGATAAAGGAAGATGTGAGAGATTATAAAAAGGAGATGAGGAAAGTAAGATCGTTTCATAGAAGAAGTGAAAGCTAGTGGGGAAAGTATAAGCAGAAATTTTCCTAACCTCGACGGATTTCATCCCTCCAGCTCATCGCCTCTGTTTGTTTTGCTAAAAAATTCACACGGAAGTAAGCTGACCCTTTTTTACTGATTTTTAAATGCGAATTTTCTAAATCGGTTTCTTCTTTTTTTAGAAAATTAAATCTCGGACTCGAGATGCACAGTTCCTTAATTTTCATCAAGCTGATCTTGGTGGCGTCCATTTCCTGTCGGCCACAACTTCAAGCCCATGATTATGACCTCGTTGACGGCTGTATCTTAACTTGTGATTTGTGTGAATTTAAAGTAAGTTTGCATTCTTTACCTTCGAAACAGTTTTGTGGTTTTGTCCATAGACATAATAACCCCTTTACCATGTTTATGGTTTTGTGAGGAGGGGAGGCGATCAACGCCAGATTTTTGAAAGGGGTATATTTGCGTAGGTTTTTTCAAAATTTTAATTGGCAAGGAAATCATATGAAATTCTACCCATTTTCGCTTCATGCCTGACTGAATTTTTGCTTAGAAAATGGACAAAGGAGCCCACTTTTTTTTATACTTTTTTAATGACGTCCTTAGTGACAAAAAAGATCAAGTTCCAAGAAATATATCTCCCCCTTTGTCCAAAATGTCTAAAATTAAGCTGCGAAACGAAAAGTAAAACAGTATTCTAAAAAATAAATTAAAAAACTTAAAAAGAAAGTTCTAAGGAGTTTTTCGAAGGGCTTTGTCCAACTTTCCTTTCACTCGAAAAAAACAAGATCTGAGAAACTGGGGAATAGGCGAGTCGTTGGGGCAGGCTTTACTTTCATCTGAGAGACTGAAAACTGGAAACAAAAGGGCTTTCACCTGTTGCTTTACTGTTTACGCAAATAGGAAACCAAGAAATAATTACAAGGAATTTGAATTGTATAACAATGAAAGGATTTGGAGGAGAAACAAAAATAGCTTAGGGAAAACTTGTGGAAGACACAGTCAGGATTATTTACTGAGCGTAGGCTCTTATTCAGTATTGCTCAATCATAAGACGAATAATTTTGTTTTTTGTAACTTTACAGGGAGAGGCACTAATGAGGTGTGCAAATGATTGCATCAATCAAGATGGAATGGTTGGACCAATGTGGACACGCGCTTGTCGTCATTTTGCCATCTTTCAGCATGGTTACAATTCGAACCCAAATTCCGTACTCAACGCCTGACTTGGAGACGAGAAGCCGGAACACTGAAATTGGAGCCATTATCACTGTGACCACAATTTAGACACAAAAGTAGATCATGTTTCTTGCTATTCTTCTATTGTATTATAGCAACCAAATCATTAATGTTTCCTTCCTATAAAATAACGTAGCTCTGTTAGGATTATTCATCCATTCCTATTCTCGACTGTAGAGTGAATTCAAATCCATGCCTCAGTTTTATTACCGTTATTATTGAAAGTATGAAATTAATAATTTTACTTTGTAAAACGTTAAACTGGATTCGTAATTTCTCTCGTACAGAATAATAATAACAATAAACCTGTATTAGGCCAGATGCTATCCTTATTCTTATTCCTAAGTGGCTTTGGTGGCTTTAGCTTTGGATTTCTTAAGTTTCTTCAATCCATCCATATTACCTCTGAGAAGGCTGCAATAGACAATTTGGAAACGGGTAACATCCTTTGAGTGAACCTGGAATCATAAACAATTTAATACAAACTTAGTCTATTTCTGCAGACTTAATAAACTCTGGCTTAATTCACGACAAAATAATAGAATAGGACAAAGGAAGGGATCGGAAAACGATGGAAAGTTCACGAAATAAATCATAAAAAAGCTTACAATCGTAGAAATCTTCCTAGTGTGTAATTTAGCTCGTATCAAACAAGTAGTGTCCGGCTGAGGTGCTGGGTGCGCTGAAGAATGGGGAGCACCTTTAGTTTTGGATTCCTTTTCTTTTGCCTTAGATTTTTTGCCTGGTTTCCTTGGATTGGATTTTGGGGTCGGCCTGTCTCTCCCATCGTCTGTTAAGTATCAATTATAAGGTTAAGCATATGTCGCAGAGCTTACAGTCCCAGCCCCGGCTCCTGGACAGGTATGCCTTGGGGAACCCAGTTAGGAGCCCAAGAGGAGGGATACCTGGTCAGGAACCCCAGGTACCATGTTAGCATCTTTCAAAAAACTGAAGAGCTACCGCTTGAACTCCCAGATTATAAAGTTATAGCACAAAATTTCTAATTACTTAGCTGTTCAAATTTTTTCCAGTTGTGCTACTTTCCAGAATTTTAGCAACGCTGATCCTACTACTTAGATTCCCTCTCATTTTTCTAGTAAGTTTTTTTGAAAGATACTTACATTTACCATTTACAGTACGGGAAGTTTAGACATGGAATTAATTTGGCAAGGGGTGTCCTCTATCCACTCTCCTTCCCAAATTCTATGGCTAAACTTTCCATACTGTCACTGTAGGTATCTGGGATAATTAAGTAGATACTCAAGGGATACCTGTCCAGGAGCCAGGGGCCAGTCTGTTATACAGATACTTAGATTAAGCTTACACTTTTTCATGGTCATCGATACGCTACCAGTTCCTGTGGACCTAGATTTTTGGAACATCTTTGTCAGCTCGAGAAGAAACTGCAATGAAAAAAACAAACCAGATACAGACTTTAAGAATCACAGAAGGGATTAGGAGTTAAGAATACTCACGAGGTCATTTTCCAGGAGCACCATGACTAATTCCTGTCGGTTAAGAAAGGGTACCAAGCGTACGAAGGAATGGAGCTGCTAGGCGCCGGGTCGACAGCACTGTGACAGCTGACAGCTGACAGGACGTGATCCCCTTACCGTATCCAAGGCCGCGTTGCTAAACGTAGCTATGGGCAACTGCTGAATATAGCGTTTGATACCTTATTCGAATCGGTGCTATGAATATAGAAATCACGAAATTATAGCTGTGCAGCGTAAATTGAGCAGCAGTTCGTTTAGCCGTGATGTTGCTTCCAGACACTCCACCAGAATTGAATTCATTCTCGCAGAATCGCGGGGCTCAAACTAACTGCTCAACTTTCTGAACTGAGACTTTTTCCGAAGAGAAAGTTCATAACTCTGAATAATCTACCACGTCCGCAAAACATTTTTTAATGCTCAGTAATAAAACCTTCGTTACTGATTACGCTGATTACTGAAGCTATTTAGTAGATTTGCGTGGGTAAACTACGGAAGACGATCGCTATATCGCTATTAGTAAAAGCTTCTGGTTGTACTCAATGTGGAGGGTAGCAGCGTAGCAATGTCTGACGGCAGTGTTAATGAAATAGCGGCCAAAGGCATCGTACATTCGTTACTTAAATATTAAGGACTAATCTGACAGAGCTGCAGAAGCAATTTGGAAAAGGTAGGCTACAACCGACAATTCAGCCCAGTATATCATCAAAAATCTCAGGTGGTAAAAGCTAAAAGTAAAAATTAAACCACTGTGATTCCAGCTTCGGATCTTGAGTCTGGAAGATTGAATGACTCTTCCCAAGTATTTGTGAGAGGTTCGTAAACTTCGACGGTGGAGAGCGTAACCTAAAAAAGAAAATAGTGAAAGATTGAAGACTGATTTACGAAAAATAATTTTTAGATCAAAATACCTGTGCCCGAAAGAAATTACTCTCATGCGTCTGATCACCACCAATACAGAAAATTTTCCCATTGACAGCTTGACTAGCTGGATTCGCTCTTGCCACGTTCAAGAGGGCAAACCTCCACCCACTCATTCTTCTCAAAGGAGTATTTTTCAACAGACCGAGTGACGCCTGCATTCTTACTGCTTCCACCCATAACATAAAGGTGAGAGTTCAAGACAGCAAATCCCATTTGACTCCTAGGGTAAAAAAAAATCCTCACGGGTAACAAATAGGCACCCTGCATCTGTTAACCAAAGTGATGCTCATCTCACCTCGATGTCTTCATTGGAGCCAACTTTCTCCATTCACCAGTAACAGGGCAGTAGGAAGAGAGATCTCGGAGATGACGATCTGTATGAGAGCAGCCACCAAAAATGTAAATGAGACCGTTGTAACTGAAGCAGCCCATTCCAAATCGAGGTTCTTCCATATCCCCAACCATGGTCCATTCGTTTGAATATGGATCATATTTCTCAATACTGGCCCCCATTCCCTCGCCAACCCACCCACCAAAGGCATAAATAAAAGACTCGTTGGTTAGCTCGTTTTCCCAGGTGCACAGCCCGAATGCACACCGTGGAATGATCATAGGCTCAATCGATGTCCATGTATTTTCCTGGGGACTATAAACCTGTAGGAAACAAATTCAGCGATTGCGATACAGCATGTTTTTAGGTAATTATAAGCCATTCGAAATGATCTACTTCTCCATTAGCCAAGATTTTGGACTCCTGCTCTCCACCGATGACGTAAATGAGTCCTTCCAGAGTAGCAACACCAGGAATTATTCTACCGATCTTCATTGGTGCGACACTCGTCCAGCATTTTCTATATAGAACAAAGATTTTACAGATTTCATAGATACTGTAGATTTAGCAATAGGGATTTCATGGATCATACTGAAAAGTATCGAAGCATTCGACCGACTTCAATGTTGATTCAGATAGCTGCTTCCATCCCGTTCCTAGCTGCTTCCGTGATCCACCGATCACGTAGACATACTTTTTAGCACTGTCAAAATGAAAGCCAAGGTTAATAAAGTCGGCATAAAAAACCATCGCTGTCTCTTACCTTTTCCGCGGCTGCGTCAAAAGACTAACTAGAGATCCTCTCTTGGATAGGAGATCCTTTTTAAGTGATGTGAGTGCAATTTTAAGTGATTGATCCTCTACTACCTCATCAATACAGTGATGTAAAAGTCGTGATGGAATTAGAGCAAGGCGAATAGATTTCAGTACTTGAAAAACATAAGGCTTTCTAGTTGCAATTGAGTGGTAGAGCCATTTTAATGCTGCCTGTAAAACCTAGAATTCATCAATGAAAATGGCACTTGTCATTTCAGCAGATATTTGCAGGAAGATTATAATATGCTGAGCTTATACCTGATATTCTGAATCAACTTTCAATTTCTCACTTTCCAAGAAATGAAGTAAAATGTCTTTTGGCGTCTCCAGGAATTCATCTTCTTCTACAACTTGTGGAAAGTTACGACAAATGTGAGCCTGGGCATGAGTCTTTAAGGATAGACAGGAGTGCGTGTCCGCAAATCTAAAATACAAACGACACCGTTACTATCCACAGAGAAGCCATGCTCAAAACCAGGTTCAGTACCTGTAGATACCAATTGCATTTGACGGGTGTAGTTCAGACTTGAGAAATTCTGTACAAGAATCAATGACTTCTGGGAGTCCAAGCATATCAGCTGCTACGAGGATCTCCTGCACTGTACTCTGCGTCAGATGAACCTGTCCAGTGTAGATAAAGTGAAGAATGCTGGAGAAGACACTGGCAGATACATTCATGAGCTCTAATTTCTCTGTCCGTGACTCTTTCATTCCTGCTAGAAACATTGCCCTGAAGTAACTACTGCTGGACGCTAAAACGGTTCGATGTACCTACACAAGACAGAGAGAGGAGCAGAATTAGAAAATCAGCCAATTAACAGCATGGAATCTCGATTGACTTACATTGAAAGTCTTTCCATCGCATAAAATCTCCAGGTCACAGAAACATTCCGATTGCCAGAGGTCATAAAAATTCTGTAGGATCTTCCCACTATAGGATGCACTGGTAAAAACCTTACTCTTTAGCTCCGACATTTCTGCAGGTGACCTGCGTTTCTCCAGTTCTCAGCCTCGTTCTGGTCCAGCAAACAGGCAGATCACCACAAGACAAGCATCCACAAGCTATGCCTCTGCCTTCCTTGGCCTTTGACCTACTTATCCAAAAAGGTAGACTGGTGCGTAAAACGCATACACTGCACGATATATTGTTTTAGAGCCTACCTTGACCTTTAGAGAACTGAAAATCACGGAAACGCTGATTCAGTGCTAAAATCCAATGAATTAAAAATCAGTAAAGCAAATTCTTTTACACCTGCGGAGGCGCTGAGACTGGTTTTTGGCTCGAATGACTTTTTGAGGGCGGAACAGCTGTTATCAAGAATTCGTAAACAAAGCCGCGTGGCCTGGGACCTTAACAACAAAATTTTGGTTTTTGGCGATTAGTAATAATCTGAAATCTGAAAAAATGTCACCTTCTGACCCTGGGTCATACATTTCTGTACTTTGTAAAAGCTATTTCAGAGGAAAAGCTCCATTGCAAATAAAGTGCCTCTCCCAAGAATTGGTGACGACACCTCTGACAACACTCTTTGAAAAGACGGTTGGACGGCAGGGCTTGCAAATGCCGGTCCAGTATCGGACAGCATTTATCATGCATGTCATTGGAAAAGTTAGCACTATTTATATTTCTGCTCCGTCATTCTCTTTTTAATTTTTTTTTTTTTGGAAAATCCCTAGGTAGAAAAATTGGGAGCGACGATGTCACTGGGAAGAGCAGTAGCAGGAAATTTTGACAGTGGCAGCCCGTCAGATGAGGAAGACGATGAAGAGATTCCAGGGATCGAGCTGTGGTACGCTGAGCTTGAGAAACTGGCCTCGTGTCCGGTTGAGCCATTCTTCCGTTTATATACCTTCGACAATGCAGATCCCACTGGACCCATTGTTAAAATCTTTGAGAATGAGAATGCATTCGTATCAGAAGGAACTACGGGGCTCATGACTTGGGAGGTAGGGAAATATTTACGCTAGTGTTTAGCTAGATTAACGGCAGTTACTTTTTCTTTGCAGGCTTCAATACAGTTCGCGAGCTGGATTCACGTAAAAAGACCGGAAGAATTACTACAGGCAAGCTGGTCGATTGAACTTGGTTCTGGAACTGGTCTACTAGGAATCACTCTAGCTCAAACAATTTCCAATATTTCCAAAATTATTTTAACAGACGGCAGTCACAAGGCACTGGAAAACTGCATGCATAATCTTATAGAAAACAATACTCAAGAAGAAAGGTTAGGGTTCGAGCATATCGACTGGGTTCAGGATTCTTCCAAGTTCAGCTCCATAGTTAAGAAGTATACTGATGAGGCTGGAGTTGGTGTTTTGCTCGGTGCTGGTAAGATTCTAGCAAACAAATCCCCCATTAACAGCCCGCCTTCTCAGTTAAATTCTTTATTTCCACAGATATTGTCTTCGATGCTAGCATAATTCCAGCTTTGATGAACCTGATCAACATATTTCTGGACATTCAGGGCGGAACTGGGTGCTGCCTAATGAGCTGCACTGTTCGCAACGAACAAACGCTTTTCGTACTTCTGAATGAGCTTGGTAAACGTTGAAAACAAATTACCATTCAATCCCTTTAAATACGTATATATTTTTGTGTCATAGGAAAGTTAAAGAATCGAAAATGCCGAGAAGCTCATAAATGGAATACGGAGGAGGAGGGAAACGGACTTGTGTACGTAATTAGATGAAGATAGTAACATTTAAACGAAAATATTTTTATTGTGGATCTTCCATTCTTTTCTAATTATATCCATACAAAAAACCTTAATACTAGATTGAAAAGTTGATACTAGCGTCAGGAAGGGGCTTATGGCAAGGGTAGAAGGAAGCCTTGAAAGCCAGATTTCTCATGGGAGCATTTCGCAATTCCTTTCTGATTGAATTGCTGAAAACAGATGGATTGAGGCATTTTTGGAGACATCCCACGTAAATGTGCATGTTGCTTTGGCATTTAATATATTTAGGCCCAACGTCTGAATTGATGACGACCTAAAGTCAGATGCTGCGCTGAAACAGCTATTCTCTTTCCGAATTTTGCTTATAAAGACGAAGGATTCTGTAGTGTCTGTGATCAGTACTTTGTTAGTAAGGGTCCAGCAGGTATTGACCAATTCAGAAATCTAATATTTTAAACGAACTCGAAGAAATGGGAGGTGAGGAGGAGAAAGATAAAATCACTGTTGAGAAGCCGAACGTTGAGGCTAGCCCGGTCAGGTCCTACATCTTGGGTCAGTATGGAGGGTACTTTAGAGGCAAAGTTGTTGTTATCACTGGGGCACGACAAGGTATGACAGCCTAATTTAATTTAAAAAAATTTTTCAGTCAATTGTCATTCGTTTTTCAGGGATTGGTCGAGAGCTGGTAAAGTTGTTCCACGCTGAGGGAGCCACAGTATTTGCTGTCTCCCGATTCACGGAGCATCTCAAAAGCCTCAAGGACAGGTATCCTGGAATAACAGCCATTGCTGCAAATCTTAAGAACTGGAAGGATACCGAGGAAGCATTGAACGAATTTATTGACGGGCCAGGTCAGAGTTAAAATTAAGTCACTCATTTTCAAATTTCTAATTCCTTTCTGATAATCCAGTTGATTTTCTGGTGAACAATGCTGAAGAACTTCAGCGTGAGGATTTTATTCATTCAACACCTTATGGAGTGGACAGGTCAGAATTAAAAAATCGATAGATATTTAAATAGCTTTCGCCTTAATTAATTTTTACCTGCAGAGTCTTGGATATAAACGTGAAGGGCCTTATGGGGGTTAGTAAAGTAATTGTGAAGAAGATGATTGATGCTGAGAAAGGTGGATCTGTTGTCAATATTTCTTCATTGGCTGGAACCAGCCCTTCTATCGCTGGAGACCTTTTCGCATACTGTAAGCCTGAAACCTTATTAAAATTATTCCCCGAAAATTATTTCTTTTGTGATTCTTTTCAGGTGCATCAAAAGCCGCTGCAGATATGGTGAGCCCTGCCTAAATAAGCCAAAAGCGCCCATCTTCTAATCTTAATCTTAAGCTCCACCGAGTAACTCGAGCTAATTTTATTCTGTTTTACAGATTACTAGATGTATGGCCATTGAACTCGGGCAGTACAACATTCGTGTTAACAGGTATAGAACTGCCTTCAACTTGTCAAAAAATATGTCACCTGGGAAATATGCGTATCTCTTTGTGAGATTTTTTTTTCTTTTTAGTGTCAGCCCTACCATCGTCACAAACGATTTTCGGAGAGACTTCTGGATAGGAACAGAAAAAAGCAAGGCGGATGCCGAGGCCCTTGCCGCACTTACCCCATTGAAGAGGTTTGCAGTGATGGAAGATGTGATCCAAGCCGTTGTTTTCCTTCTCAGCGAAAATTCTGCTATGATTACTGGGCAGGCATTGAGGGTAGACGGAGGGTACAGTGCTCGCTAAAATCACCACGCATCAGTCCTTTGCTGGGTCATTTGCTTGGACCTTACCCAGCTTAATTCATAGGTTCAATTAGTGAAGTCTTGCTAGCATATTTAGCCGTGTCGAGTAACTCAAGCCTCAAGAAAAATAAAAATAAAATACGAAAATCGAAAATGAAAAAAAAAACACATTAGCTTAATTGATTTCGCAGTTAATGACTCCAACACGGCATGGCCTGAATAACTCTTGCTGAAATTTTCAGCATATAAAATAATTCCAGGTCCAAATTTAGGGAGCCCAAGCAAGCTGCAAGCTTTAACCGTCCTTTCCGTGATGGAGCATAAAAAAATTTGTCGTAATCGAAATTAATTCAGTCAGATTTATATGATGCAAGTGTAGAGAGATATTCCTGGAAGTAGTGAAATATGATTTGCTTTCACCGGGGGATTGACATGGATTTCACAATAGGATCACCAAATTTCATGTCACTGGACAGTGATGGAGTACTGTAAATCCTAGAACCGAATTCCCGTAGCGTGAGACTGATAGTATATCAAGACTAGAAATTCTGATTCATCAACCCATTCCACATCGGACTTTCGCCTGAAAACTTTCCCCTACGCAAATTCATTCCTCCAGCAAAAATCAAAGTGGAGTCCTTAACGGTAAGCGATAGCCGTCGAAACAGCCGAAGAGGGTCGTTCGCCGACAGCATGTCTGGAGCCGACCTAGCACCCTTTAAAGAAAAACGTATGCCCCTTTTCTGTTATTTTTTATTAAATTCTAAATTCTAGCTTTTCACTTTCATTTTCAGGCGTTGTGATAACTGGGTCACGTCAGGGTTAGAAAAAAATAGGAAAAATGATTTTTTTTAAGGAATTATTAAAATATATTGGAAAATATATTCCAGGGGTCGGGAGAGAGTTATGTAAAATTTTGCATGCTCAAGGTGCAGTTATTTATGCCGTATCTCGGTTTGAAGAGCATTTGAAAGCATTGAAAAGGGAATGTCCAAATGTAACCATTGTTGCCTGTAACCTCCGGAACTGGAAAGACACTGAAGACGCACTCCGAGAAGTCATTGACGAGCCAATTGACATTCTCGTAATAAAATCAAATTTTTACCCTTGGTATCGAATTCTCGGAATTTTCTTAGCTCAATTTTTTAATAGGTGAACAATGCTGAAGAAGTCGTTCGAGAAAATTTCTTGGACATAAAATCTGATTCCTTTGACAGGTAGAGCCTTATAAATTCCCATCCTAATTTCTGAACCTAATTCTTTTATAATTTTCTAAACTGTGTACAGGGTCTTTGATATGTAAGCTCTCTAAATTTTTTCTACTACTATTGAATTCCATGGTAAAATTTTTTAATTTAAAATCTCTTTACAGCAATGTGAAGGCCGTGGTTTGCGTGAGCAGGTTTATTGCAAAGAACATGATTGCTGGTGGAAAAGGAGGGGTTATCATCAATTTGTCCAGCCTTGCTGCTAAAGTACCTACAGCTGGCGCTGGACTTTTTGCATACTGTGCCAGCAAAGCTGCGCAAGGTCAGACTGCTAAAAAGGCCCATTTTATATTGTACTAATTTTTTTTTTTGGAAAATTTTTGAAGATATGCTGACGCGATGCATGGCAGTGGCACTTGGGGACTATCAAATCCGTGTCAACAGCGTCAACCCAACAATCGTAACAAATGACTTCCGAAAAGATTTCTGGATTGGTGATGATGAGTCTCGAGCTTGTGCAGCCAAGCTGCAAAATCTTACACCACTCAAAAGATTTGCAGAAATTGATGACGTTCTGAATGCAATTGTGAGTCCAAGCCGCATGAACTTCCTAATCTACTGATAATGACTCCATTATTTTTAGGTTTTCTTGATGAGTGACAACAGTAAAATGATAACAGGAGAATCCCTTATGGTAATCTTGATTTACAAAAGCAAAAAAATTGTAATACTAATTCGAATCTAATATTTTTCCAGGTTGATGGAGGGTACTTTGCTCGCTAAATTTTCGAAGTTAGAACTGAAGCGTGATATCAGCGTAGAAAACTCTATTCAGTAATGTAGCTCAGTTTTAGGATTAAATGGCGCCGTAAGTGCCTTGCATTAGTTAAGGGATGGAACGCTGGATTGAATAATCAAACTCAACAGCGACCAACTCAAGAAAATTGAAGAACAACCGAAAAGAATTAAAAAAATCCGAATATGCACGTGCTGGAATTTAATTATTTCTTATAACTTAAAGTGAGGTCATTCCATTGAATTAAGCGCATACAGCAAAAATATTTGGAATATTGGGAATGCAGCAAATCTTGCTGCAGGTTACCATCCCGTTTCATGTCTGCGACTATTCACTGTTTACTCATACGGATTTGTTGATTGATGTCACGGAGGACGCGTCTCTCAAAGTCGAAGTCATAGAAAAAACGATTGGGTACCTCTGACAACTGCTGTTGATGCTGCTGCTGAAGAGGGAAGGAATGGAGACGATGAGAATCAAGGTTGCTGAGCTGTTGCCGTAGTTTAGGATGTAAAACAAAGGGGAGACCCTGAATCGTTCCTGAGCCCTGAGAGTCTTGACGGTGGAGCTGCTGATGAGGCTGGTAGGTAGGAACTGTATATGATAATGGACCGTAGTGATTTTCGTAAGGGAGTGGTGGATTAGCGTAGGGTTGAGAACGTCCAGCCGTCGTGGGAGGCTGAGAGAGAGCTGAGGTTGGGTAACTCTGCGTCGTAAAGAGAAAAGAGCTTTGACCAATTGAAACGAAACCTTCTTCAGTTAGGACTCCATCTTCATCAAGAACGACAGGTTTCTCTGTACCAACTTCCTCAGGATTTTGAATTGCCTTCCCTTCTTGTACCGGCGGGCCCCCTAATTGGTTGAAGGCTTGCATAAGATTACTGAACATGTTGAAGTTTGGGGTAGGAGCAGAGCAATGAATATATCCTAAGTGTGTGTAATCTGAAAAATTAGAAAAAATTAATTAAAACTCAACTTTAGATTTATTATTTGTAGCTGTGTGAAGCATAAAAGCAGTACAAGCTGAAGCGCTAGCTCAACGCTAAGATTCCCACGCACCTAAAGCTACTGTACATTTTTTTGTTCAACTCTTCAGAGATCACGGTCGGGTTGGGATTTTCGCTGGGTGGCTCTGACCTCCTCTAAGAAGGAATTCATGTTGTGGATAGCCGTCCCGCCCAAAACCACGGCCGCCCGATTCTCTTGACGATTGATGTTATGAGTTACGAGCGATTCGGCGTAAGTGATCCCACCCAGGATGAAGACAATAATTTCTGTTGCTCGGAAGTTTGGGTCTGCATTAAGCGGTGCATCCGCACTAGTTCGAACATAGTATGGGAATTCTGACTCCTTCAGCCTTCCTCTCAGCATATCTTCAATGATATTTTTCAGCCAAGGCGTATGCTGCGTGTAGATATTTTCCACTCCTTGAAGACCTTTCATGAATCGTTTTGTTACAGCAACTGGGTCCACTCCAAATAATTCAGACTTGCGTTTCTTCACACCTCCGAATTTTAGAATCGTTTTGACAAGACTCAAATCCTCTTCAGAGATTCCCCTTGCTTTCAATTTACGAGTAAGTCCAACAATGTCGTTGTTAGAGTGGGTCTCGAACTTAAGGGCGTAGAGGAGAGTGAGTCGGAGAAGATCCTGTTCTCGAACTTTCGGATTTTGCAATAGATTCTGTAGACGCCCAAGACTTCCAGAATGATTTGAATGACATGCAATCTCTTGCTCCAATTCCGATACTTCGAGCAGACAGTATTTCTCATTGAGCCGGGCTAATTCACCAACGACGGCGACATGCTTCGACACTGTGCCAGACATTTGCTTGAACTGGGGATAATTTTCAAGGAAATTCTTCATATCCTCTATTGATTCAACTTTTTGCTGTGACTTTGCTTTGTTCTGGAATTCTTCGACCAGTTGTCGAAGACTCTGTCCCACTGCCCCAAAGTCAGCGTAGAGATTGTCAGCGAAGAATCTATCATTTTCTGCAGAGAGAACAACCTCTCGAAAATCCTTGGGAATGTCTAGGAAATAGAATACTCAGAATTAGTATGTCGTGCTGCTTTATAGAATAATGCTAGAAAAATAGTTTTTTACCAGGTGCATTACTCAAACTGACACGTTGATTCTTTATCGTAAGCAACTCATGTACCATGGCCTGATACGTCCACTAAAAATATAGAAGGTTGAAAAAAAAATTAAAACTTTGCACATGATTTTCAAAATCATCGCGAAACTGTTTTACCTGGTTCAAAAGCGGCGTGACACAGTCGTCCCTCCTGTCCAAAATGAGTAGCACCGGCCGAGGTTGACCACGAGGTTGCTGGAAGTCGAAGAGCGACGACTCTTTGGCAATCGAACTCTGCAATTTATCGACTAATTTCTGGCAGGGTACTGGACCACTCGGTATAGCGAAGATATGGATTCCTCTTAGTAGCAAGGAGGAAGCTGATGATGGATTGGCAGAGAGCTTGGGTAACGCTGTCCTCCAGCAACTCACCCGCAGCGAACACATGGCCATGTGGAGTGTTGGTAATGAAGGTGTGAGGATTTATGGGAATAAAATCAGCAAAGTACTCAGTAATTTCACGAACAACTTCTTGCTCATCTGATTCCGCTAGTCTTTTGATTTCAGCCTTTGAGATAACATTTGTCCAGTGGAGGAAGTAGGATCCGTAGAACGGGTTCTTAAGCTCCAAGCAGAGGTATGACACATTCTCCTCCGTCGGTCGTAGGAATGTGAGGCATTTTAAATGACGAAGAGGCTCACGGTTCTTGATATTGTCCAGCCGGTCACAGAGATAGACCTCTTTCTGCATAATTTCAGACTGGGAATAGATATTTGAGACAACTGACGTTGTTTCCTTGTCCATAAGCAGAATCTTCATCCCTGGCCCTGCATTCTGAATCATTTTGTCAACATACTGCCGGACAGACTGTACGACGTTCATCCTTCCTTCCAATATGCCACCTTGCCTCTCCTGTCATCAATTTGAGTCTTATTCCCACATTCCATGAGGCAGTAGCGGTATCAGTTAGCAATAAACAGCAGCAATAATGGAAGCAAAGCGGTTCAATCTCATGCAGCATGCGCTTAACAAAATGCCAACGCTACTATCAGTGTCTTCTGGTAACTTATTATAAACTGTACGTAATTACAAAACTTACTCAACGTTAATTCAATGCGACAACCGTTTTGTACCCCCTGCGAAGTAAGTGATCAGCTGATGTCCAGTTGATGGTTTGCTCTGTCCCTGTCAAGAAAACCGTGTACTTGGTTGCCCTTTACGAGACCTGAAAAATCGTTGTATGGTTAGGAGGTACTATAAATTCTTAATTCACAGCATTAAAAATAACATAAATAAACAAATTAATGACTCACCGACTTTTCCTTTTCGTCGTCTGTTCTGCGGAAAAAAACATATGGGTTGTGACGAATCAAAACCTTGCACCTGCTGCCGCCTCCACTTTCACGCAAACGAACGCCCAATTGTATTCGTCGAAATGATTTTTAATCTGTACAGATCTAATACTTTGCTGCAGAAGTATAGGTCAACTTCTTGCAGTATTTTACTTGTTGCCCACTATTCTTATGCCAATTTTAGATGATTAAGAACAAAAGTCCGGTATAAATGTTTCACGGTATTGAGATCTCTAAAAGCTCATCAAAAACTGCACTCATTTTTTCTTGGTGGAAAATGCCGTCCTAGAACTGGATTTAAGAATTTTGAATTGGGGTTGTCCTCCAGATGTTTCATCCTTAAGCTTGGAGTGGAGCCCAGAGTAGAGCATCGCTGCTGCGCCTGCATTTTCTAGTACCTTGCTTAGCTCATCTACATTCATGGCACAAAGCTGGTCCAAGGAATCCGCGGCGTTCATAATCCTATAAATATTTCTTGAGTCAATCCCAGGTAATTTAGACAAGAATCCGTGTGACACGGGGTTGTAGTTTGAGGTTGAGTGAGATCCAGTTGCCTCCTTAAAAATGGCTAGCGCAGTTTCAGGGTCTGGTTGAGGCTTCCCTCTTTTCAGCTCCTAAAAAATAGAAAATCGGTCCTGTAATTCTGGCGAGCATTATTGTTATCATAATTACAAGAAAGCTTACGTGAAACACTTCAGAGGTATAATGAGCCCCCGGAGACCAAATGATGCGTAGCTTCGGAAAGTTAATTGTGAGTAACTGCAACTTAGGCATAATGGCTTGCAAATCTACAGAATACAGAGGCCGAAAATACAGTATTCAACGTGGAATTTTTAAATAAAGTAATTTACTTACCTTTCTGATATCGTCGAGATCCAGATTTTTGCTGCTCGTGCTCAATCAGTAATACTGGCTTCTTGTAATGTCTCCCCATGGCCTCTGCTTGTTTGTACAGACGGCCTGAGTTTAAACTTCCGATTAAATCAGAAATAGATTTCCGCTCGACACAAATTTCTGGAGTGAGAATGTAGTCTCCGACGTCAAGTGTCAGGGGTTCTAAATCAATTCCTCGCTTGTGAATCAGAGACGGCAGCTCACTGCGAGAATTCTCTCATGTCAACCAAAACTAGCTGGTCCCCTGAAGTTAATTATTTTTAATTACGATATACAAATTAAAAAAAAATATTTATTCAAAATGACCGACTCACCTTCATCAACTTGTTTCATATTTCGACGGGATAGACCAGTGGAGGACACGGTTTCACTAGCTTTGCTTGGATCCCTCCACAAATCTTGGTTTAAACTCATCCTTGCCTTCACGTTCATTTGGAATAACCTGGAATTAATGAAAGAAAATAATGCCTCCCTATAATTTGCAAACAATGTATGCGATTGAAAACAGCGAATTTTTACCATTTTAGCTTTCTCTTCAATTAATCTTTCAAAAGCAACTTTCTCCGCTTGCACTCCGCCCAGGTAAATCTGCTCCTCGATGGAATTCCGGAAGAGGAGAAAATAAATTCTCACAATTTGTGTTGATCCAACCCGTGCTCGATGAATTTCAATGTTTCTTATTAATTCCAAGTCTGTAAATAAAGGAAAATTGAAATGGATAAACAACTTAAAATGCTTTTGGAACTTACCAGGGTCAAATACGATAATGTTGTCCGGCCGCAATTTCTCCATCATCTCAGGTACCATGAAAGTGTCGCTATCTCCATACCGCTTGAACGGAAGGATAAAAACTGGCGACTGTAAAAACTGGATATCTTCATATTTCCTCTCAATCTGTGTCAGCGTCACCTGTTCACTTTTTCCCCTCTCAGGCATCTCTTCGTCCTCGTCACTATCCTTGCCAATATCTTTTCTCTTTCTTCCGGCACCAGGACCAGCAGTGACTTCCTTTTCCTTCTTTGCTTCGTAGTTCAGCTGCATAGCAATATGAGGAGGAATGTCAACCTTGACGTTATCACACCTATGAGCTATCTTAGCAAAAGCCAAAATCCTTCCATGGGCGAGGTAACTACGAATTGTTTCACATGTCTTGGAGTCTTGAGCAAATATTACTGTTTTACACTTGGCAAGGCTGGTGATTTCAGATGAATCGTCCGTTTCTTCCTCTTCTTCCATTTTCTTGTTGATTTCACCAAGTATTTCTCCAACTGCAAGCCACTTTGGATGGACTTCTGGGTCAAAGTCTGAATCTGAAGACTCGTCCTTGGATTTACGGGGTTTTAATCTTCTTCTTGCAGCACCTATTACCTTCTCCGCTGATTTGGACATAACCCATTCTGATCCTGCCTTAAGTACTGCACCGGCTGAAGTGTGATTGCATAGGAGTGAGTAGAAAGTGATGCAATCTGATTTGGTTAGCTGGGCAAGGAGTAACCGGAAGACCTTCAGCTCGTTAATGATCTGCTTCGACTTTGCAGTTATCGTGTTCCAAATGGGATCGACGTATGCTTTAAGCAGCTTCTCTAGAACCTTGGTTAAGGCCATGTCAACTGTCACCCCTTCATCACTAAGAGCAGGAATCAGACGCTTGAGTTCGGCCAGCGTTGTTGTCACTAAATCCAGTAGATTTGATTGGATTTCTTCCATATCAGGCGTCAAATTCAGCTGAATTTCAATAACTTCCCCTGCCTCCTCTTGATGCTTGAGAGACTCCTTGACAGCCTGATGGTTCCGAGGCCAGAGTGATAAATTAGCAAGGAAGCAGGATCTCATGACACTAGTGACACGAGAGAATCCTAGAAGAAATGACGTCGGTGACTGGGAGAAGCATCGAATGAATCCGGTCTTGTTTTTGGTCCTATAAAGTCGGAGGATAAACGCTTCCTAGAGAAACAAGTACCAAGATGTTAAGAAACAAAGAAGCATAGGAATAAATCTTCCCCGTCCGATTACCTGCGATGATTCAACAACACTGTGTGCACGAAACACGATCATGCCTGTGATTTTCTCCGCTGGGACGACATCTTTCAGGAAGTCGACCACAAGAATCCTAGGCGTTATGAAGAATACTCCACCATTTGCGTACATGCTCTTCCGCTCATTGACGTTAAATTCTGTGGTGATTGAGAATATCCTATCCTTCCCTTTATTCTCCAGGAAATACTTTTCCTCACCAGGACTAGCTGACAGGACGAAGACAAGGGAGGTGTCATTTCCATAAGTGTGAAACATATTGACAAGTACCTAAAAATCAGAATTTGTGAGGGATCTAGATGGTGAACAGATGACAGTAATGATAATAAAATTAATAAATAATTACCTTCTGAATCTCTATTCCTTTGGCAAAAATAAACAACTGGCTGTCAGTGACAGTATCCAAAAAGAGCTGACTCTCGTAATCCAACATCTTTGCCTCAGCTATGAGCAGACCCTTTATCCTTATTCGTTTGCAGGTCAAGAACCTGCAGTAACTTTAGATTTATATACTAAACTACTAAATTAAATTTTTCTCGCTAAAAATAAGGACACAGCCTGCGTGTCTAGTACTACTAGAGACTGAATGAAATGAAGGGGTTGCCGGCCTTCGGTTCAAAAATGAACAGCTGAACCTTGCAGTGTTCCGCGAATTCGAATGTCGAATCCCTTGAAAGAATCGGATTCGTGTATCAGTCGAAGCAAAAAAAAAAACCTAAATTCGAATCGTTTTAACTTCTTGTTCGAATT
>JABASM010000404.1:0-23752 GCA_019776545.1 Brachystomella parvula
CTCAAAGCACCACACTGTGCCAGTGCTAGTTTTACCTAGCTCAAGGAAAGGTAAGGAACAAGGATGGTCACCCATCCAAGCACCCTGACCCCAGCACACTGCTTAACTCAATGGAATCATGGGATATGAAACCACCGAGCCACCCTCTCTGGCGTCATATCATATGAAAGGATGAAAGAAAAGCAGTAGAAAACGTGACGCCGAAAAACTAGGTTCTCGTTTCCTTATTTTCTCACCGTTTAAGGTGATAAGGCAAACTCGAGATGTCACACGTCTAAACGCTCTTATTGTAAGAAATGCTGTCACCGTTTTGGATTAAATTTTTCTAGACAAGCTTTAAAGAAATATTATAGATACCAACAGGAAATTTTATTATGACGCTGAGATACTACTCCCAAATTTTTCCAGTAGAGCGATTGCACAGGACTCTAGTCAACCGAGTAAAGAGCTTGTAGTCAATTCCAACAGTAGCGGCAGTTTTTCTCTACAGTCTTTTACTTTAATTCAAAATTCCAATTCCCTAAGGAGATTTACTTCATTCACCGCAAAAAAAAGCTTGCAAACAAAGTCTTTGATTTTTCAATGGAAAATGTATAGAGAGGAGCAGAATTTTATCTTCTTTACTCAGAAGATGCTATGCGTCAGGGTCTCCTACTTGGAAAGAAATGATAAAATATTAAATTCCATTTTCATAACCAAAAATCTCAGTTTACGACCTTTAAGCTTTGAAAAACAAAACCGAGCCTAGTCCTTTCTCCTTCCAGCCAAGAATACTTTTTCATATCAATCCAATTAGCGGCTAACAATTTTCCATGAAAAAAGATAGAGCTACAGCCCTCGAGTAAAAAATTTTAACATTGATAACGACAAGCTTGTTTTCAGGAAATCTATTAAGAATGAATGAAGGGATGTAAGGAAAGATCATGAGAGCCTGGAGACGAGTCCTGAAACTTGATATTCTCTTCCGGAACCTTGCTCTTCTCTCCTCAGTTCTCTTGAAAAAAGTAAAGAAAAGGAGAGGAGAAAGTAGGGAAACGGCTCCAGTTGAGGTAGAGAGAGGAGAGAGTGAAAGTCCTTTTCTCTCTCCCTCTCCTATAAATTCTGATCCAATTTACTCTCAATCAAACCCTACTTCTTCTTTAATCTTCTTTTTAAAAAAAAGGACACAGAAAATATTTTAGTTTTTGAGACCAAAAAAAATTGGAGTAGTTTTTTTTATCTTCTTTTTTTTGAATTGTGTGAAGTACAAATGTGAGGGAATATGACAGGAGAGCAAACCTCCAATGAAAACTTTTCATTTGATAATATCAGCTTTGAGTTTTATCAAAGTTATTCTCCTGATTTCCTTTCACCACATTTTGAACCTCCGCTTTCACCAGGAGAAGAAAGTTCTGAAGAAGTTTTACTCCTATCTCCGCTCGGCTATGCTTTCACGGCTCTCTTCCTTTTCCTCGTTTGGATCGTGGGAACCGGTGGGAACTTCCTTGTCATTCTACTTCTCTTTAAAAACAAACAAGTAAGATCTTTTAGTCTTTTGAAAATAAATTTTGGAATGAGGAGGGAGGAAAAAAAAGTAATCGAAGTAATCACTAGTTGACTGAATGAGGAAATTGAAAAGTTGAAGAGTATCCCCTCTTATTCTGAAAAGACAGTTTCACAAGCTCTTTTCAGAATCTTTCTTCTCAATCATGTTTTTTCGTAAAGTGCTTTGCATGCTAAGCTAAAGCACTCGAGAGAAGGCTGGATATCCAGCTTGATTTTAGATGCAAATGGGAAAAAGGATACTCGCTTTCAAAAGGCTTTCACTAGTTTTTGCTAATTTTGAAAATTCATTTTTCCCTTTCAAGTAGAGTAGTTGTCATACTGTACTTAGTGGATTAAGAATTTTGAAAAGGGTTGGCGGAGTAGCCGGTTTTATTTACATTTAACTACATTAAGGAAGTAGGGGGGGGGGGGGGGGGGGAGGGGGGGGGGGGGTAGTCTTAACTATTTCTTTGCGGGTTTCCTCATTATAAAACTTTCTCTAAAGAGTTTAGAGTTTTTCATTGACAAGAAAAGACTTTCACCTAGTTTCCGCCTATTAAGCACAAGGTTTTCCTTGACTCATAAAAGACTAGCCTTGCAGTACCTCAAAATCAGAGATTTTCCTTAATACTTGGTTGCCTAATTCTCTCGCCGGTTTTTTTTAATCTTTCGGAATATTTTGCCCCCTTTATCATTTTAAAGCATGTCCCAGAAGTAGCCGCACTACCTTTAGGCGAAGATTACGGGTGAGCCCTTTAAAATAATATAACATTTAAACAGCCTCAAATATTCAGCTTTTCGTGCAGATGTCGAAAATGGGTTCAATCACCCTGAAACACTCATTTTTAGAAATATGGCAGGCAATAAGCGACAAAAAAGTTTTTGTCAGTTTTCAAAGGTCGTATTTTCAATAATTCTTGGCTGCCAAGGTGTCAAAAGTAAAAGTTCAAGGTTCATTGAAGCCATTTTCAGAAACTGCTCGAAAAGGCAAATTTTATAGGCTATATTTACTTTTCCAAATATCTCAAAGCGTCGATCCGTATACCCCTCGTCCCAACTTCGCACCCCATAGTGTAAAAGGCTCCGCAGAAAAATCTCTGAAAAACTCCAAAATTCCATTTCTTTTCCGGATGCCGTATTTTTAAAATTAGTCGCTCAAGGGTGATCGAGATCATTTTCAGCATCTACTTAAAATGTTGAACATTTTGAGCTTTTCAAAAGTTGAATTATCTCCAAGGATCTACCCGTACACTTCATTTGAAATTTGCGACTTTGAGCATGAAATAGGCCGACATTTTTTTATTCGTTTTTTGGATGCCAAATTTTTAAAAATGAGTTGTTACGGGTGATTGAACCCATTTTCAACATCTGCACAAAAAGCTGAATATGTTAGGCTGTTTAAATGTTAAATTATCTTAAAGGGCTCACCCGTAACCTTCGCCTAAAGGTAGTGCGGCTACTTCTGGGACATGCTACTTCCGATTTCGAAAACGCATTGTAGGATTTAAATGGTTAAACTGAAGCTCCTGAAGAGGAATGGCCACATTGAAACGGTGGATTTTTGCTTGGATTGAAATAATTTTTGTGTAGAACTTACATCTGGATAGAGCATTCTGAGATCTATAAAAGCTTCATGGCCTATGATGATTTTACAGCGTAAAGTTTTCCTAAAGAATTAATTTTATTTTTTACCCTTATGGAGCATTGCCTTTTGGAATCCCCAAATTGCTTGGAACGCTTATGGAAATCACTAAAATCCCCAACTTGGAGTAGCTGTAAAGAAATGGAGGCTTTTCGAGGAATAATGTGCTGTGGATTCCGCCAGGACCAGGAGGGGGGATACTATTTTTTCGATATCTTAGATTTTTGGAATTAAATACGCATCCTGTGTTGGTAAAGGGTGTGGCATATCATTTGGACTTTCTTGTGTCGAAGGCTATGAGGCCCACTTCCTGCTTCTTGTGTAGTATTACTTCAAAAAACCATCTTCTTGTGTACCGTATACACGCTAAAAAGGAGATCGGATGTCAGAAGGGGGATAGAGAAGCTCGACAGATTTCAATGAAACTCGGTGCGATATAGTTAGTACTTACTAATAGCTCCAACTTTGGTACGGGACGAAAGTGGAGCATTGACCTGTTGTGACCTTTGGCGGTTACCAAAGGTCAGTCACTTGACTTCATAGATTCAAACAAGTGATACAACAGTTGAAAGGGCAGAGTCTCCTGATTATCAAAATGGCCAGACTTACCAGTTTGGCTTAAAACTTGGCCGCCAAAGGTCACTAGCTGTTCTACATTTACGACCTCTATCGGCCATGTTTCAGGTCAAAAAGGTCAAGGTATATTTTTAAGATCAGAAGGCCAAGCCCAGTCGCTTGTCTGCGACCTTTGGTGACCCACAATCTCCAAAGGTCACAAAAGATCTATGCTCCGCTTCCGTTCCCTACCAAAGTTGGAGCTAATGGTGAGTATTAACTATCGCATCAAGGTTCATTGAAATCTGTCGAAGCTTCCCTGTCCCCCTTCTGACATCCAGTCTCCTTTTATCGCTCCTTCCACTTTTAGTTTAAAAAAATTGCAGCCGGAAAACATGGATTTTTTCAGAGACTTTGTAGCATGAGTGAAGTTTCAGGTTAGGGGCTAGCGTTACCCTTTTCAGGATTTTAAAATGTAAAAACCCTAGAAAGTTTTCTTTGCAGATTCTAATACGCGAGCTAAATTTCCTTTGTGATTTTATTTTGACCCTAAGGATACCAGACGTTTTAATAACACCGTGGTAGAATTTCACTTTGTAACCCGAGCTCAAGAATGTAGCAGTTCTTCTAGTAGAACTTCAGCACACAAGGAATATTACAGACAAAGTCGCTTCATTAGTTTCTACAACAAAGGATGCGCTTGTAACTTTGTTTTTCGGAAAAGATGGAAGACTGCGTCAACCTCCTGAAGGGCTTGAAAAATCTTTATTTTCTTGATTTTTGTACACCTCAAAAACTGCTTTTTTGCTGGTACACAGTTGCCTGGGCAGGCTTACCTTAGGACCCCTTACGAGTAGCTTGAACCACATGAATGGAGAATATGCCGGCATAAAAGGCTAAACTAGAAAAAATTTCCCTGAGCTTTAGAATCCTACTAACCACCTATGAAAATTTCTATATTTTAAAAATCGGAGAAAATTTATTCTGAATCAGAATTCTACGTATGGGCTCCTTAATTTCTTTCCATTCAGAAAGAAAGAAAAAAAGAAAGTCTGACGCTGTTCCGTGCTGAGGGCTGTTAAAACAGCATTTTTATTTTTTCATTTTTTGTGATTACAGCTGAAGTCTTAGTTGATATGACAGAAATTCCCATCAGATGAAGTAGGAATTAGAAAGCGTTGGCCTTTTCTTTTCCATTGTTTTGGTAATAAATTAAAATCCAAAAATGCATTCATTTTGTGGGCTTCTACCGTTCTACCGTCTCCATTATTTTTTCAATCTATCAGTTAAAGCGAACTGACCTACCTTTTTGAATCTAGGCCTTGGAAATCAATTCTTTTTGTTCAGGTTTGAATTTGCTCATTAAAATTATTCCGTTCTGACAACTGAAGACCTTACAGGAAATTTAAAAATTCAGACGGTAAATTTCACGAGTGAAATGCTTTACTGGGAATGACGGCGAGGTTCAGCTCCACGTGAAAGTGCAGTGAGTGGAGAAGAATTTTGATCAGAGAAAGGAAAGTCGCACTCTTTATAAATCAGGAAAAAGGAAAGGATATGGAAAGTATAATAGAATTCTAAATGCTTTCTAAAGCGCTGGGACGATTTGAATAGAACCCTCAGCTCGTCATCCCTCATTCTCTCCTCATCATGATGTATGTTTTCAGGGTAAGAGAAAGCCCCAATCAACTAGGCCACCAGAGTCCTCCTCATCACGATCCAATCGCATATTTTAATAACTACTCTTGTCCTCCCCCAAACCACGTCCTTGTCGTGGTTAAAAACAAAGCATGAAAAGATCCCAACGAGAATGCTTATTGCTTTTTCTTCCTGGAATTCTGAAATTCTGAATCAGAATTTCTGATCCATGGAATTATTTGTCAAAGGAAGTAATATTCCTAAAAACTCATTGAAACCGAGCAACTGTGAGCAATTAAATTGGTGATGAGGTTTAGGAGAAAGTGTGTGGGAAGAAAACTAGTGGTCAAAGAGACACGCTCAGATTTTCCTGTTTCGTTTTAAACCCAATTAGAAGCCTGAGGTTCTCAGTCAGGCCTCTTCATGACATCAGGTATCTACTACCTGCTCTCCTACTCATTAGCCTCTGATTTAAGTTCAAAGAAAATTTAAAAATGAGCTGCCTCTAGGGTCAATGTAGGCGTTAGTGCTAAAAAAACTCATTAATAAATTTGCTGAGTCAGTGAAATCACGGATCACCGCTTCCTCTGCTTTCTCTTCATTAAAACAAACGTGAAAGAAATTCAGAGAGCTCAGCAAGAAACTTTTCCCATGAATCTGTAAGGGCTACAGATTCATTCTTTCCTCCCATTCAGCTGAGCTATTTTACTTCCTCAGCCCTTCTACATAATTAAAATCTAAACCGAAAACTAGGAATTACGAGAAGTGGTAGAGATTATACTTGGAAAATTTCGACGCTATAGTTCCGCAATGAGTCACCCCTGGAGTAACCCAGCTCATCGAGATGACCCTACAGAAAGGAAGCTCTGCATGATGATTGTAGTGCTCAGCCGAGCTTCCGGTGATGCATTTGGTCATGCAAAATTATGTATTCAAAGCCTGTGGATTTAGGTGTTAGAAAGGGGAAATTATAGATTATTCACTAGGTGAATTTCGATACCCCAGTTATCCAGTCACAGCTGAGCCTTTACAGTGTTTTTTCACCACCACCATATTTTTATGCCATAGCGTTTTAGAATTAAAATCCAAACACGTCGCGGCTGGAAAAGTTTTGGAAGGTATACGTACAGCGTGGCCACAGAAATAGTGTACCGAAGAAATTTTGCACCTTTTTGAAACTTACATAATCGATGTATTTCGAAAAAAAATTTTAGTAGTTTGATTTTAAGTATAATTTAGCTGTAACCTTAACTGTACTGTTGATTGCTGAAGTCGTCCTGATAAAAAGAATCAGAAATACAGGATTTTTGAACTTTGAAAAAGTGGAGAAATTTCTCCGGTACACTATTTCTGTGGACAGGCTGTACAAGTTCCTGACAAATTTTTCTCGACACTGTAACTAAAGTTCTGCTAAAATTTCTGAGTCTACCCTGAGGTGTGAGCCATAGCTTTGGCAAACTCCATTAAAGTTGGGTTGCGCGAAAAAAACCACCACTTTCAATAATTAGTGATTAAAATGTCTGGGAGAAGGTTTAGTAATATAAAATTGGAGGCTTTTTTTGGTAAAAATAGCAAGGGATAGGAAACAGGGAGCTTAAAATCCTTTTTACTTTCAGCCCAATCTTTTCTCAATCAAGACTCGTTTCTGAGAATTAATCTGCAATTTGTCCCCAAACAAATTATACGTAAAATGTTTTATTCATCTCCATGTATTTTCATTCTGATTCTGTGAGTGAGAGATGGTGACAATGGAATGTTAATCTCTAGCAGGTTTGCTTCTCAGAATTTTGCTTTGAACTCTTTCCCTATACATATACTAAAAGCACTACTACGGAGGATGATGGGAAAAGAGGGAGAAAAGGAGAGAAAAGAAAATAGTAGGGAGAAAGTGGAGCTCTGCGGAGGTTCCGGTAGTTTTGGATGCCAAAGACTGAAATTCTTCCTGGGAATTCCATGGATATGAGAAAAGATCCTTTTCAGGAGGAAGGTGCACCTGGGATCCTTTTTTACGACGAGGCTTTGAAATTGATACTGCTCTTCCTTGAAATACAATTACCGGATGGTGGTTTAAGTACAAAAATATTGACTCTCAGTAATTCGTTCAAGTTCCTTTGAGTAAACAATTTTTTAACGGAAATAGGAAATGTATTTTGGAACTTGTTGAAAATTCAACCAGAAAAAGTATTTTATGTGATGGAGTTTTATTGTTGGTTTGAAATTTGTCTTCTTTTTTCAGCTTAGGACTCCTATCAATTTACTCCTTGCAAACTTGGCTATATTTGATTTTGTGATGGCTGCCTTTGGCTCACCCTTCCCACTTATAGCAGCTATAAGGAGAAAATGGCCGTTTGGAAGGACGATGTGCACTGTTTATGGATTTGTAATGGGTTTTGGCGGTAAGCTAATTTCCGTTTGATTCTGATTTGATTTCTGGATTTGTGTAGGTGTCATCAAGTAAATAGTTTTTTCCGACTAAATTTAGGCAGCGTTCGTCGTACGCTTCAATATACCGCAAACTGAATTTGGTTTAACGCTCTTAAAATTTAACAATCCAGATACGGATGCAGCACCGCATTGTAATACAGCGTGTCTCACTAAATAGTTTACCGAAGAAAGTTTTTCACTTTTTTAAAATTCAATAATTCTCCCATATTTCTGATTTGGTTTTAGCAGAACGACTTCAGCAATCAACGCATTTAAGATTAAAGCTAAATTACTTGAAGCAGAACTATTTAAATATTTTTTCGAAATATCGATAATATAAAGGACCTTGCCGGGTTTCTATTAGCCTGGGCCACAGAGTTTTTTGCTGGGAAATAATGAATGGGTTCATTCTTTCATTCACTCATCCTCATTCATTCGTTCATCCCCATTCATTCTTTCCCAGCAAAAAACCCCATCTGCTCCAAAAAATTCTCTTTCAAAGCCAAATCCGGCAAGGTCCTTTCAAAAAGGTGCAAAGCACAGTCACTAGAGGTCAACATCAGCTTTAGGGCTTGTGACGTGTCCCCCGAGAGCTTATTTCATGTTGAATTCAAAAATCACTTTTAGTGACTTTTAAAAGTCAAGATTTGACCTTTATAGGTCAAGGTGTGACCTCTGGAGGTCAAGTTCTGGCCTCTATAAGTCAGCAAAAATGATTTTTGAATTCTGCATGAAAGAAGCTTTCCAGGGGCACGTCACACGCCCTGTAGCTGATTTTGACCTCTAGAGACGTTTTTGGGGTCAAAGGTCAAATTTTAAGCTTCAGCTGAAACACAGTATTCCAAACTGGGATTCTGCAGAGAGCAAAATTGGATGGATTTTAAGCCGATTTTAGCAGACCGAAATTTTGTAATGTTACTGCGCCGTTGGCCTTTCTCGACGGCAGACAAGTAGAAAACCAACGTTCACTTTTCAGTTTTTAGCCGCGGTATGGTATAATTAAATTAATTTTTTTGGCTAGGGCTCTTATTCTCCTGAATGACTTAAAGTGCCTTTTCTTTATTTTCATCCCAATCATTCAGTTCCAACAAAAGCGTATAGCCTTTCATGCAAATACACGTATTAAAGGAGGCCAAACAGCTGCTATTGTTCACTTACATTCTTACGTCAATGCCTTTGGTTATTGAGCTGGATCAAAGCAAAGATGAGAATTCGGTCAGATGTGCGCCGCCCACATACGGTTAAGAATGAAGTCAGCGGAAGTTCTCAAAAGTGTGAGCAACAGTTTGGTGGGGAAAATTCTTCAAGTGAAATCAAGTACTACTCAAAAGTATGGGGTTTTATAAGGGGGAGAAGTCTTTTTTCTTTGAAATGGAAAGTCTTTGTGTCGAAAGCGATTCCTAAGGGGGTGCTTAAATCTCCTGTATGGCTTAAATTCGCCATCTTTTTTCCCTGAGTAATGAAAGAGAGAGAAAGAAAAGAGTTTGCGAAAATAAGCGAGTTTGCGAAAATAAGCAAGCTTTCTTTATGCAAAACTTGTGGTGAAAATGTCTCCCCTGGCTTAAAATTTTGAAAATTGGGGTTCAGTCCTATGCATGGGTCAGTTTTTGGCACCATGACTCTGAGTTCTGCTCTAATTTCATTGACATAGGCATATGCTCAAGACAACCCTCGTGAAGTCCCTAGGTGGAAAAAAAAATATGAGCAGAACTCACAGTTATTATTTTACATAAACTGGCCCTTGCAAAGGGCTGCCAAAACCCTGATTTTCAGCATTTTCGGCCAGGGACAACGTATCCAAAATATTTTGGCATAGTACAAAATCACATTTGCCAACGGATTCAAGGTATTTCTCAGGCAATTTAGAGTTTACTCACTCAGTAGGAATCGTTTTTAACTCTAACAAAAAGTCCACGGTCTAAACGGTACCATCCTTTTCAATAAAAATTATGTGTAGATGTGTTTGGGCGCGCATTACTTAATTTTCTAGAAAAGTAATTTTTTCCTGTCCCTGCCACGAGCTACAGGCGTTCTTTTTAATTAGATTTAATTACAGGTCTCGGTAGTATCACGACTTTAATGGTGCTTTCCTTTGAGAGATACCTCATGATCTCCCGACCTTTCAACTGCAGGAACATTGGGCTAAGCGAGATTAGTTGGATAGTGCTATGCATATGGGTTTATACGGCAATGCTCACGGTTCCACCGCTTCTAGGCTGGGGATCTTATGACTTCGAGGGACCGAAATTAAGGTACGTAATTAAATTATGGATTTTATGTAAATTGAGATCAAAAAGATCAAAAAGCCTTTCTTATCGACCCTTCTAACATTCGGGGGGAATTGAAAATTGAGATGAGGATCTTTTTTCCGTTGCGTTTAGATTTTTGCAGCATTTTCACCATTGAAGTTATTCACCATTGAAGTTAATGTACCTCGATTTCTGGTTTCTTGGGTTGATAAAAACTGGAATTTAATTATCAGCTAATTATTTTCTGCTCTTAATCTTCTCAAGAATAGTTTTAATGAAGTTTAGGAGTGGAGTGTCATTTTCTATTCCTTTTTCATCTCTCTTTTTCAATTTTCACGGTACAATTTAAGAGGAAAGGCAGAAAAATCAATCATTTCAGGTGTCAGTTTCTTAATTTGTAACAAACTCTGTGGGGCGGCCTTAACGTCTTGAATTTCATTTTGAAAAAGAAACCTTCTTCTCACTTTCTTCAAAAAATAATTGAGAGGGGAAGGAGACGGAAATTAGTTTTGTACTTTTAAGAAAGAGTGACAGCTTGCTTCATGAAATTAGGTTTTGAGACATTTCGATCTATAATTTGATCATGAACAGACAATCAGAACTCATTTTTAAGTTTCTGAGAAAAAAAATAACGAAACATCCGAAGCCAATCTTTATCCTATGACTTACCATCGTTTTTCCATTTCTTTTGCGACAGAATTTCTCAATGTTCATTACAAAGTTGGCAAACTACAGCGTGTTCAAATAAATATACTATACCGGGCAAAGTTTTTCAATTCTTTAATATTAAAGAAAAATAGTTTTCTGATTTGTTTTTAGCAGGAGGACTTCAGCACTTGATCCACTAAGGTTAAAGCTAAATTACTTGAACTGAAACTCTTTAAAAAAAGTTTTGGAAATATAGATTAATTGAATTTCAAAAAAGGTAATTTTCTCCGGTATACTCTTTCTTTGAACACTCTTTACTTTTCGTTTCAAACTCTTATTTTTGAATTTCTCACTATGCCAGCAAGGAGTATAGAGAACCTTTTCTGGACGGCCAGAGTGCAAAAAATAGCTTTTTTGGATTCAAATGGCCCAACTTTTGAAACTAAAAGCTTGCAAATGGGATTTTTAAATGGGATTTGAAAGGCATGTTTTTTTCTCGCCCAGATGCTGAGAATAGTCTCAACCAATCCTGTTTTCGTATTTTTAAAAGTATGTCAGCCAAAAATCTAACAGTGCGTTCTGAAAAATTCAAACGTTTTTTTTTCTGGCTGCAAAATTTTCAAAAATGAGAACTCGAAATCAATTGAGCCCTTTTTCAGCATCTACTCGAAAGGATGAATATACAGGGTGTTCAAAATTAATTTCCTCAGTGAAAGTTTTTTACTTTTTTTAAATTCAAAGAATCGATATTTCTGATTTGCTTTTTAGCAGGAGGACTTCAGCGATCGATGCGCTAAGGTTTAAGCTAAATTAATTGAAGTTAAAATTGTTTAAAAAATTTTCTCGAAATATCGATGAAGTGAATTTCAAAAAAGTGAAAAACTTTCACTGAGGAAATTAACTCTAAGCACCCTGTATAGGCTGTTCATAGATTAAATCCCCCGAAAGGGTCTGGCCTTTTTGCTACGTCCCGAAGTTGCCTCTCTTTTTCTTAGCCTATGTTTACATTAGTAAGATTTTACTCGGATAAGTGAGGTAATTTAAACTCGCTCCCCTCGGGTATTTCTAAGTTTTTTCAGGAAGTGGGTTATAAATCACTTCCGAACTCGAGTTGTGACAAATTAATTTATCGCGCAAAAGTTAATTTTCATTTTCTAAATTAAGTTGATGATGGAAAATCAGAAGAAAGGTGGTAGGAACAAAGAACTGTTTGCCAACTCACAGTGGTTTTCCTTTTGAGAGAAAGAAAGCAAAAGACTGAGACCGCCGGAGGAAAGTAAAATCCTAGAATAACAATATATTAAAAAAACAATAAACAACTGAATTTAGGGGTTCACCCAGTTATGTACGTAATTGAAATTCCTAACTGGAATTTTGGTTTCTTCTTGGAAAGTCATGGATAAACCCTGGGCGGTGGTTGGGCGGAATTAAACCGCTGTTCTGCCCTTCAACCCTTTCCACCTCATTTCAAAATTACATTATTCAAAGAACTTCTGTAAAAAAAATTGAATTGCAAATTTTTTCGGAGAATTAAATAAACCACTGAATGAATGTCTTGTTTTTCAGCTGTTCAGTTGCATGGGAAGCGGGAGACAAAGTAACAAATTCGTATATCGTTTTCCTCTTTATGCTGGGTCTCGTCGTACCAGTCATCGTAATTATATTTTCATCATGTCAAGTCATCTACACCGTCAAAATGGTAGGTATTTTAATTCAATCCTTATGATTACCAATGCTCCTCTGCTGAAGCGGAAGATTCTCTCCGTGAATCCTTCCTCCTTGACTCACAAGGGGACGTTACCACCTGCAGCACAATCAGTTCCCAGATATCGAGACAAATCGATCTCAATGGTGAGGAAATAAACCGTGTAAACACCTATGTACGAAATAGCGCGAAATAGCGCAATAGGCTTGGTGCCCTTCTAAAAATATACTACACAAGAATCTTCTGACCTACAACATGACCACCAAGGGTCGCCACTTACGCTGAACATTAAATGACCTCTGGCGGTCATGCAGTACATTAAAAAGGTCAAGTGCCGGTAAAAGTTCTATTTTTAGGATCAGGACATAAAGCCCTTTCGATTGACGTATCAGTTAAGCCGATCGGTGGGGTCAGCTGGCTGACCATTGGTGACCTCTAAAGGTCAAAGGAAAGCGAGTTTCGAAAAATTTCATTTGGAGAAGTTGTATGGTATGTTTCAGAAATGCTGAATACAAACTATCAGAAAAATCTAATTGAAGGAGGGGGGGATTCCTCTTGCAAAATTTTTCTTCCTCCTTTAACAAACATGGGTTCACACTGCACAATATTGTCCCTCCTAATACTTCAAAAAATTCACACATCCCCGGCCCGCAAACTAGCGCAAACAGCGTGCGAAGCATTGCTTTGGGTGGATTCTTTGAGAAATGACACAAAACTCAGGGGATTTCATACTATGCAAACAACGCGGGATTTCCTGGAAAAAGATTTTCTACTGATACCTCTCATGATGTGCATGGCTTACTGAATGCCAATATAATTGCACTGCTGCTTCGCAAATCACGCAGAAATTGTTGATATCGAAAAATCAGTTGGTTCAAGGAGCAAAAGCGTCAGTTTTAGTGTTTCCAGGAATCGCTTCCTTTTCGACGATGCGACTGTTAAAACGCCGGTTTTAGCATGTTTAATCCAAGAATTCCCTCAAATTAAAAAAAAATGTAACCGAAAAAATCTCGAAAAATTCTCGAGTAGATACAGTCGGAATCTCGGCATTAAAGATACAAACGGTAACGTTCCCTTGCAAAACACAGGAAAAGTCATTATGGGCCTTCATTCTCAATTTTCTCATTTTCTCTTTGTGGAATTACTCTAGGCGTCTGGCCAGCAGAGTCGAGCCGCAAGTCGTGCCGAAGTCCATGTCGTCATAATGCTCTGTATCATGATTTCTGTCTTCATTTTGGCATGGACGCCCTATGCTGCCGTCTCCATTTTAGCCACATTTGGGATTTCTGTGAGACCCTGGATTGGAATCGTCCCTGCTCTCATTGCCAAGTCATCCAGCTGCTACAACCCTATCATTTACGTTGGCCTCAACACTCAAGTTAGTCACTTAAAATTTAATTAAGAGAAATTAGCATTTTCCCATCGAAGCACGGACTTCACTCCACTCAAGTTGGAAATAAATTCTGAACTTTTCCCTCATATCGCAAAGCTTTTCAAACAATATCCGTGATAAGAGTATTGATTTCGCAGCAAATTTCCGGTTTACGGTATACAGGGAAATCATGGGGTCTAGTCTTAGAAATTGGGAAGTAAAAATTCTCAATTCAGATCCAATGCGATTAGGAAAGTCTATTAAAAAAGCAATATCGCATAGCGAGGTAACTGCGAAGGCTTTTCATGTTTTTTCTAAAAAAAACGAATCTTTCTGATATGTCCTAATACTGTGATTCCTCTATACTGAACAACCTGTTTCGCACAATTCAATCAATACAGATTAGCAAAAGCATTTTTTTCATGGTGGCGTTTGCAATTATCCCCCTTCCCCTACCTAGTTATTGAAAATGCTTTTAGGATTCCGATTATGCTTCAGCCTACAGCTGCACGGGAACGCTTCCGGCGAACGATACTGGAGCTGTATGCATTCCAACAACTCTCCTGACTCCAAAAATAAATTCGAAACTACCTATCACTTATTCTGTTCTGTGCCTAAATATTTTTCCGCTCTCCATGTAGTATTATCTTGCTTTCCAAAAACTTTTTACCAAAATTTTCCATGATACCGCAACTTTTTAGAAAAATCGCTGTACCGCTTCACAAAATTGCTTTCCCATTAATTCAACGGTTACTCACCGTCGCCTAGTAGCTCACGACACTTTTATCACTTTCTTAGGCTTAAAGAACAAAATCTGAATTCAATGATAACCTTGTTTTCCGGAGAGAGTTTTCCGAGATTTCTTGAAGTGTTTGAAATAAGCACTTCTTTATTCGATAAATTGGTGTGCAGCGCATGCTTGTTCTGGGTGGTTCCAAGTGTTAGCTATGTTTGGCACGTGTCTTTTCACAATTATAGCATTCGCCCAAGCCCGAATCTAAAATCTCGCACCGTTTATGCAAATACTAAATATCCTAAAACAGCCCAGCCTTCGCAATTGCTTCACTGGGCATGGTAAAGCCTAAAACAAGAGGATAAGAAAAATTGCGAGCTTGCCTCATTAGGGTAGGTGCGGGTAAGTGTGGACGGTCGGGTAAGTGTGGACGGTTCGATTTTCAAGCATTAAACACATGTTTTAAAATAATTAAAAATTCGAGCAAATTGTACTCGACCGCTTCCGTATTGCTCGAATTTTAGTTATTTTAAAACATGTGTCTAATGCTTGAAAATCGAACCGTCCACACTTAAACCCCTCCCCCCTCCGTCCACACTTACCCGCACCGACCCTATTTTTAATGTTTGCGTAAACTGTATTTTTGGGGTAGAAACTGAGACTGGAGTGCTACAAGGTAGGGCTTATCTGTCCTAATCTTCCTAATTTCTTCATAGAAAATTCATGACAAATTTTGATTTATCGAAAGATCGTGCACTATTTACACGGCTTTGCTTTTTTCAGCCCCATTGAGTAACTCAGTCATATTAATTGATAGTGGCAGTGATAATGATTGATGGAAAGAAGTAACCTGTCCAACAGAAAGACGGATCTAGCTTTCAAAAAAAAAATTCTCAAAAGTAAGAGTAATACAATAAAAAAAACGTGTAACGAAGATAAATGAACCCCATTACTGTTAAGTCATGCAGTTAAAAAGGGAACCTTGGTTTTATTGCTACCCCCACCACGTCATGAATTCCGTGATATCAATACTTGGAAACGTCCTTTTGGGATTTTGCATGCGAAAATTCGGATAATTGAAAAATGCTGAACTTAGTGATTCCGCGTCTTCGTTGGTCATGGGTTACGTTTGGGAAAATTTTTACTTTTTCTAACGATACAATAGCGAAATTTTTAAAACTCTTTTAGCGATGCCCACTTAAGAAATGCAAGCTTTGAGCCTCATAAGGATTTTCAGCTTCAAAAGTAAGCAGGGTGCAATATGACAAGATAAAATGGGATACTTGCAATTACTGGAATCAAATGGCCATTAATTACGTAATTGAGTGAAAGTATTTAATCTTACCAGGGAGTAAATCGATCGTGCACAAAAACTTCGCGGCCAAAGTAACATTAGGAAGAAGTACAAATTGTCTGATGAATTTACGTGGTGGAACCAACTGCCAATACGCTCTGCTTCAGTGTTAACTGTTTAAAATTTCAGTTCTTAACATTTTTGTAGTAGGTTCAGAGAATTCTGAGAAAGCTAAAGAGGAAACGGTAAGGTGTCATGAGCAATTTTTAAGTCGAGTTTAGGTTTGTTCAGCTAACCCTACCATACTCTAATTTTCAACGATTTTTTGTGTGCTGATTTCGAAAAATTTCAAAATTACATCAGGCCCAAAGATTGCTTAAACTTCCAACGCAAGCAATTCAGCGGAAAATTGGGGCTCGTAACAATAAACTTTTAACGGAGGCATAATAATAGTTTGAACTCTTAAAGTTGACGTTTAGGATAAGCTATAAATTTCAACATTCCCCAGCTCTCCAGGAAACTCATGGAACAGTTTGCAAACCGCCAGGTGTGAAATTGCCAGCTGCTTACTTTCTCCTCCCATGTTTTCCCTCAGGCTTTCTCCATTCTTCAAAGCAATCAATCATCGATAACATCCAAAGCAGACCGTATGGCCGTTGATTCTACCATGTAAATTCATCAAATAATTTCTGTTTCTCTGTAAAGGAAGATTGGCTGCGAAATTTTTGTGCAGAATCCATTATGCTCCCTGGTAAGAAGAGTGATTGGGGTTGTCAAACGTGCAATGGGCTCATTTGTAACCTTGACGCTGGACAGCTACACTGAGTTACCGGAAGTAATTGGGATTTCAATTGTCTGCTGAGAGTGGTTGAGATGGACGTGAGCTGGGTCTCATAGTAGGGATATCATATTTACTCAACGGGCTTAATTTAAGCTTCGATAATTCAGGCTTGTCCTTGTCATGGACATTTCTCAAAAGGAGTCAAAAACAAAAACGCATTCCTTTACTCAACGAAAACGGCAGATTCAAAATTTAAAATTTTAAAGATTAAAAATTCCGATTTGAAAATTAGGAGGTTCGATTTTTTTTAAACTTGAAAATTAATTAAAAAATCCAGATTGAAAGTATACACAACAAACTGTTGTTTATATTTTATCACTTTACAGAACAACTGTTAATAACACAATACAATATTTCAAAAATTCAACTTTGGAAACTTAATAATTCGAGAATTCAGAAACTCAAATTCGAAACACAAAAATTCAAAATTCTAAAATTTGAAAATGTGGTTAGGATACGACAGAAACGCAGTTGAAACCCAGCTAAAACAGAACTGAAAGATGTGCTTGAATGAATCCACCTTCGTCGATGTGATAAATTTAACAATGATTGAATAGTTTTTGCAACTTAATTTGCTCAAAAAAATTATTTTTTAAATTTTAGTTCCAAACGGCTTGGAGAAATTTATTTGGTTTTGGAGGCCCAAGAAATGAGAATAACCGTGGGGAGCAGACATGGGATACGGAAGCCGGAGTAGGGATCAATCCACGGAGCACTCATTCAGCTCATCCAAATACAAACAATGGAGGAGATGAATCAAATCTGTGATGAAGATGACAAAATAAACTGCAAAACGAGCTTGAAGAGACCAGCCACTCCGACACGTGACAGCACACTCCAGAATTCCCATATCTCCCACTTCCAGCACCGTATCACAATCCCACAAGAATCCTCACAGACGTCATTCCGTTTTAGAAATTAAAAACTTTTAATTTAAAAATCCTCTCATGCTGAATGATAATGAAACCAGAGATAATGTACGCATTTTTTTTTGTGAAAAGAACAAAATGAAATGAGTACCTTCTATGATGAGAAAATGACGAGGGGATCAGTAATAATCATGGAGACAGAGACAGAGGAGAAAGAAGGTTCTCTTTAAAAAGAGAAAAAGATTTTTCTTCCTTTCTCTCGGAGAAAGTTTTTGCAGAGCTTTGAGGAGAAAGGAATGAGAGGAGAACCTCCTGGAAAATCAGAAGGAAACCATACTTCAACAGATTAAATGTAAAATAGGGAATCATTGAGCAAGTCCTTTTGTTACTAATGGAGAAAATTACAAAAGGAAATGTCCCACTACCCGTCATCATCCCCTTAGCACAAACTTTTTCTTCACTTGATCATTTCAATTTTCTCAACCCCCAGTTTCGAAAAAAAATCCCTAGAACTGTAGTTTTCTCTTTTCTTCCTTAATGAAAGGTGAAATTCAATTGTTTTCAAGAGTCAGGCTTTTCTGTTATTCAGTTAAGGACGAGGTAAGAGGTTTGTTTACCATTGAAAGAGAATGGAGAAAAAGCCACAATTTAGGCACACTTTCTGAACGGCTAGAACGTTTGGTGATATGTCAAGTTGAACAAAAAAGCGATGTAGAACAACATCTTTAAGCCACCATTTTTGGTATATGATACGCGGGCGTGTCAGCATCCACTTTTGTAACCCTTGTTTTTTCCATAGACATGGTTTTCCCAGTTCAAAACCAAGAATTCAGTTTCAGCTTGACAACGGTACAAAGGCATCCCAGTCTGCCAGAAAGTGTATGGCCAATTTTTCGAGTTAAATAGTATACTTCTTCAAACCAAGTCTGAAGAAATTTCCTGAATTCGGACATTAGCCTGTAATTTCAGCCAGTTACAGTTGATCGCTGCGTCAACCTCAACTGACGCCATAGCACAAGGTCGAAAAACAAACAAACCCCGTATGTATGTATGTTTAGTGGAGGGGGAGGAAGCCTATTGATTGAACAAACCCCGTACCTCGTCCTTTAGATTCTCCAAGGGGAAACGTGGGAAGGGGGTACGCTATTCAACCTTTCTCCACCCTGGTACAACAAGATGTACATTACTAACCGTTCTGTGGTTTCAGAAAATCTTCATGGGATTTAACATGTAAAAAATGGCGTGCATAAGAGGAGCATCGTTGGCAAAAATCGGCGTTTGCAGAAATCTAGAAAATTTCGTTAATGAGCCTCAAATTAGACAAGATAGAATAATATTCAGAAACCTACCACAGTTAGGAGTTTTAAAATGAAAAACGATTTTCCAGGTTTCCGAAAAAAATGAGATTTTTCAGCGATGCCTTTAGCATGTTAAATCCCATTAGGATTTTCGGAAATTGAAGAAAAACCAAGATAGGAGCATAAGCATTTCTGGAAACTCGAATGGAGCATAAAGGGATGTACGAGGGTGAAATTATTGAGATAAGCTTAAAAGAACTGCTAAAGACGCTCAGCGCTTCTCTAGTGTGTGTTTTGACTTCACTTCGGCAGCGGATGCAAGTTGGGTCAAGGCATGCTTCGTAACATCTGCCTAAAAAACCCGTAACCGTAAGGCGCATGCTCGATTTTCGGAAATCTCAGAGCGGTATTCCCATATAACCATAATTCGTACAGCTTGTTCCAAATTAATTTCCCCGGAGAAAGTTTTCCATTTCTCTTAACTTAATTCAGTTAACGATATTTCGAAAAAAAAAATTTTAAAATTCCATTTTAATTAATTTAGCAACAGTAGCACTATACATCGATTGCTGAAGTTCCCCTGCCAAAAAGTATAGAAATATCGGTTCTTTGAATTTCAAAAAGGTGTAAAACTTTCTATGATTACACTTTCTCCAAGGAAATTATAGTTGGAACAGGCTGATACGCCTGGAGAACTATTAATTATGTTCCGCATTATTCGGGGTCTTGTGAAGACTACCTCTTCACTTTCTAATCTTTTCAACTGTGTTCCCTTCCCGTTTCCCTTCTATTTATAGAGTCAATTATCAGGGTACAGAGCTAATTGGAGAAAGCTGCCTGGGAGCTAACAGCGTTCCTACAAGTTGAATCCAGGGAATCCAGAGGTGTATTGTTTCTCCATATCTAATATTCTATTAAATCCTATACTTATAATATCACTCAAGAACTTCCAAGTATAATAATAAAAGATTATAGTAATTGTAATGAGCGAACCTCCTGAATCTCTACAATTGTGAAGGACAATAATCTTTCCTTTTGTCTTCTTCTGAGAAAGAGAATGACGTGCTGAAGTGAAAGTGAGTGCTGAAGTGAAAGTGAAGAAGCATTTCAAACTGTAGCTTAAGCGCTCAATGCCGAGAGTCCTCTGAAAACATAATCCTTAATTTCAACGACCCGACCTGCCTGCCCTTTATCCTCCTTTTGTTAAGAACAAGGGATGAAGAATCTTTAGTACTTGCATTTCCAATTAATATACTGAAACTAAATCCCGACATCAAACAATTAAGCCCTCGTTTGTCTTCTCCCTTTCGCCTCCTCACTCTCCACCAGACTTTTGTTAGGAAACGGGAAAATGAAAAACGAGAAGAACTCTGGATTAATTATCTAACTTTCACGGATCAATTTTTTCTGTAAGTGTGAAACTAATAGTAAGTCTGGAAAAACTAGAAGTTACCTGTAAAACTTTGTAAATGAGACTATACATGAATGACTTCTTCTTTAGAGAAAGGGTTGGTGGGCCTGGTCCTGGAAATTAAGGATTCTGTTTAGCAGTTGGAGGATTCTCGTACACACGTGTATACGAAGAGTACACTTGTGTCTTTCGGGAGTTTGAATCAACCAGCCGAGTTTCAATAGGAGCTCTGACTAATTCACCTAATTAATGAGCTAAGGCATAGGAAGTAAAGTCACAATTATTTTATCTGTATTTTATTAGGTGTCATAATAAAAGAATACAAGAAGGGTGACCGACCGACATGAATAAGACGAAGAGCCTCATTTCAGTTCATAGTTCTAGCCCTGTACTTTGATGTATTCGAGGACTTGGTCCCGAGCTACAGAATCTGCCCCAAAATCCTAAATAAATACAAGAGAACACGATTTAGATCTCGAATCCTTTTTCAGTTGAAGCAGGAAGCTGGATTTTTTATGAAAACTTACACGGACGACAACACAGGAGCAGCGTACGACTTTCCTGGCCTTTCCCTCCTTATCGATCTTGCACAGCCCGGCCCATTCTCCAAGTTTCTTGTTGTTGTCTACCTTCAACAATGGGATTCCATGCTCAGTGCAGAGAGCGATAACGAGCTTTTTGTACATCGCCTCATCACAGTCATCTGCCAAGACGCACATCACTGCCTGCCGTCTAGAAATAAAGTAAATTCACGAGATTAGCAATGTATGCATTTTAGTTAGCAGACAGAATGTCAAGGGAATTGAGTTAGTTCAGTATATATGACATAATCCGCAGGGTTGAGGGGGTAACTCCTCTTTAGGAAGAGGGATGCCTGGGTAAATCATCATGACTATAAAGGAAGTAGATGAATTAAAGTTAAGTGACGTAGACTTACTTGTCCAGGGCTTTAACAGCCTCATGAAGACCGCGGGAGAGCCCATCATGAATCAGAGCCAATTTGAGGACGTCTTGAAGCGCCTTGTTGATGTCGAAGTCGCCACTTGCTGAGTCAGCGATAGTGGGAGCATCATCTCTGTGAATATAATACAATAGTGATATTGTTAGAGTGAATGAGAACTATATTATTGGGAAGGCAATCACCCGGTCAGTCATTTTCGATACAAGGCTATAAGCAGGGAGTATCGACGACGGCTGAGTTTCCGATTCTAGCACCATTTTCGGGGTATTGGCCCCCCAGGGGTAGCAATTTACTCAAAAATCCTAGTCCGCTGTTCTACATTACCCGAAGAGATTAGAAGTAAAATTCGCCGGGGGAACGGACTTAAGGGAATCGTGGAGAAGTCACCGGGTTGCAAAATCAAGAAAGTCCTACGCTGTTTTTAATTATTATCAGTCCTTAAAAAAAAAGCTACTCAAATCGAAAACCCTTCAGTACGCTTAATCAAATAAATGAAGACCGATTGAAATCGAGAATTCGCAAATGTGAATCTATTGATAGCGCCAGATCTTCGTCCTCAGTAAACAAATTAATTCGGTTCTCCATCCCCTCAGATCCAGTTTCCCATCCCCTCACTGACGGGATGGGAAACCGGATCTGAGGGCCCCAGGGCCTCAGGTCCGATTACCCGTCCCCTTCGATCCGGTTCCCCGTCCCCTCAGGTCCGGTCTCCTGACGAGTTCGACCTCTGACCTGGCTTCGTAGTGTAAAAAAGCTAATTAAAGATTTTTGAATCAGTTACCTGGGGAGACCGGTGCCCCTTAAAACGATTCCCTACGGTTTCTCGAACGTTCTAGGATCGAAAACTAGCCATATCGACAGGCATGGATAGGGAGAGCTCCAGCGAGAAGTAAGCAGTAGCAGTGCAGTAGTCGTTACACGTTACACGCATAAGTAAGCAGTAAGACTGATTGACTGATGGGCTTACCCTTCCGCATCTGACATTGCTGGTAATTAGTGTACGGAACTCCTTCTGGAAAGATGTAACAAAAAGCTGGTAATTAGTGCTTTCTAGACCAGTTAATCATGGCAAAAGTAATTATAATAGGAATTAACTTACAATGATTCCCTGTTTACATAAAAAAGTACTGAAAAATTTAGGAACTGCTCTCCACCACACCGCAACTTTTATACTGAAAATTATGGAGGAGAAGATGCAGAAAAAAAAAATGATCAACACGCGGCTCACTAGAAGACTCCACTCGGTTTTCTCGAAATTTGAGAGGTGGCGCTTTTGTCGCCTTCAGCAAAATCCGCATCTTATCTTCAGCAATTGTTCGCAGCAGCGTAGGGTAAAAAAAGCTTGATTCTGATCAAAAATGCAGAATTATCACCTTCATTGCATCTTCAAAATTAATCCCATCATTTGATAAATTCCTGCGAAAATTCTTCAGTACAATTTGCATATACTTTTGATTTTTCAAAATTGTAGATCAAAAAGAAATTCTTTTTAGCAGCACCTAGAACATCGAAAACCCATCAGAACGGCCTTGGAAAATATGTTTTAATTCGACTAATCCAGCATTTGGTTTTTTATAATAGCGTCCAAAAAAAAATTTTATCCTGCGTGACAGACGCATTCGACCATAGACATAGAAATGTGCTTTTTAAGCAACGTTTTATGTCTATGGATTCGACGGATCAGATGCAGCATGGAAAAAACTTCGTTTCTTGCAAACTATTGAAACGTGATTAGAGGATGGTCAGCCAATAATGTCCCTTTTAATTCGTTCTCATCTTCTTTCCAATTCAGAAATTTTGATAACTTAGTATTGAGTTTAATTAAGAGTTATGCTTCAGAAAATGTGTCGTAATAATATGGTGTTGAGATGAAGATACGGTAGAATGGGAACTTGGTTGGGAGCTATTGGCCACCACGAAGACGGAGGACTAAGTGAAGGGTTGATTCCTTTTGGATGTTATAGTCGCTGAGGGTACGACCATCCTCCAGTTGCTTACCAGCAAAAATCAAACGCTGCTGATCTGGTGGGATACCCTCTTTATCCTGAATCTTAGCCTTCACGTTCTCAATCGTGTCAGACGGCTCGACTTCGAGGGTGATAGTCTTTCCTGTGAGAGTCTTCACGAAAATCTGCATACCGCCTCTGAGACGGAGTACAAGATGAAGGGTAGACTCCTTTTGGATGTTATAGTCGCTTAGGGTACGACCATCTTCCAGCTGCTTACCGGCGAAAATCAAACGTTGCTGATCTGGAGGAATTCCCTCTGAAATAAAAAAAAATGGGAAGATGAGAGCTCTTTGATGTCCATGAATAAATATGATTATTATCTTACCTTTATCCTGAATCTTAGCCTTCACGTTCTCAATCGTGTCAGATGGCTCGACCTCGAGGGTGATTGTCTTTCCGGTGAGGGTCTTCACGAAAATCTGCATACCGCCTCTGAGACGGAGTACAAGGTGGAGGGTAGACTCCTTTTGGATGTTATAGTCGCTGAGGGTACGACCATCCTCCAGTTGCTTACCAGCAAAAATCAAACGCTGCTGATCTGGTGGGATACCCTCTTTATCCTGAATCTTAGCCTTCACG
>JABASM010000405.1:0-23625 GCA_019776545.1 Brachystomella parvula
GAATGGGGATTCATGCCTTTGGTGTTCTTTGCCTCGTGCTATGTTGCCTATCATTGTTTTTCATCTGCTCAATCAACCTTGCTGTTTTTTACTGGGCCTTAAATGAAATAAGGTAATGCTCCCGTTGTAAATTGACAAGGAGTGCAAGACAATTAAAATTATTACACTCTCCGCAAAAACTATAGACGAGGGGCCTTTTTTGGTAACTTTTACGAATACCGAATTCGCGAATAAGGGCTCTCATTACCAGGAGAACCACATTATCCCTCCGTGTCTTCTGGAAAAAGTATTTCTCCAAAAAGTTGATTCAGTTTGGAGAAATCCAGGAAAAACGAAAATTCGCAAAAACTATAGACGAGGTTCAGCTCTCACAACGACAACGTTAACGCCATCCTAGCTTTACTATTTTTTTACCAAATTGAAGCTTATTAATAGCGCGAGCTCTATTCATGCGAATGCAATGTCTGTCCGTCTGTCCGGCCGGACGTCCGTCCGAGCACGTGGATCTCAGCAACGGTTGATCAGATTGACTTGATTTTTGGTATGAGAGTTCCTTAGGGTCCCTAGTTGTTCACTATTAAATATCTAAGCGATCGGTGAAGTTTTAAAATATTTCGATTTTTAATTTAACCCATAAGAGCATACGGGCTTATGGTACATATGGACTTGTGGTGCAAATCGGCTTACGTGCTTATGGTACACCCCCCGTATACACCAGTTACATCCCGGTTTACGCCAGTTACACCTGGTATGCCCCCGTATACACCAGCTACGCTCGGTATACCCCCGTATACACCAGTTACACCCGGTATACACCGAAATACATAAAAATTACAGGAAACGTCAGAAATACGTAAAAATTACAGGAAACGTCAGAAATACATAAAAATCACCAGAAGCACCCGATATACTCCTGTTTACACCCGGTACACCCTATATGCTGACGGTATACCCGATTTACTCGCGCTATTCCATACATCCGGTTGACCGGTTTATTTTTCATGTTATTTTAGGGTATGGGTAGTTCAGTTCAAAACAGGCTAAATAACCGCGGGGTGTGTGGGTCCCAAGAAGTCCGTTTTCCAATAACGTCAGTTTGTGAACGTTTCCTTAATAAGAAACTAGGAGAAGATCAGTCTGCATCTCATCATCTTTGGATCCCAATTGGAGAATTTTCCCAGCCCCTTTCGGCACGAGATTAACTCAGTTTCAGCTGACAGATTCTCAGCATCATCAAAATGCTATAGAGGAAACGGGTTTTCCATTCAACCTTTATTATCATTTTTCTCCAAAAAGTAAAAATTATAATATCACTTGAAAATGGGACTGATTTTTGCCATACTATTGTTCTTACCCTTGACAGGTATGGCGACCGGGACGACGCCAAAGGTGGTGCAGCCCGCTGAGCAACAGAAAGTCCTTGTTTTCGGTGGCAATGGTTTCATTGGTTCCGAGCTTGTCTACCGGCTAATCCAAGCCCATAAATACGATATCTACTTGGTCTCCCGTAAGTTCAAAAGAACGCTGTTTTTTTTCCTAAAGTTGTGCAATTTTAATTTTTTTGTTCCACAGGAGGAAACTGGTATTTTGATAGCGAGACCCGAATCAAGCCTTTTGTGACACACTACGTCTGTGATCGTGAAAATTCTGACTTGGAATACTGTACAGATCTCATGAACCTCGTTCAGAATAATACCTTCAAATTCGTCTTCGACTTCAGTGCCTATAGACCGGAAGTTTTGCAAGAAAGCTTGGAACTTTTAAATAGCAAAACAGATCTCTACGTGTACATAAGCTCTGACTCGATTTACGAGGTGTGTGAGGACCGGAGGAAGCTCAACGGTGGGCTAAGCAAAGAATCTGACGCCGTCCGACCGAGCGCTGAAGACGAGAGGGACAAGCTTAACGATCTCGACGAATACGGGGATGAAAAGTTACAGGGTGAAGAGGTATAATTTTTAACATGGAAAGCGATGACAATATTTGCAAGTTTTTCATTTATCTCTAGATCCTTCAAAGGAATCGAGCAGCCGGAGGGAGTAAATATTTAATCGTTCGGCTTCCAGACGTGATTGGCCCAAGGGACAACACAGAGAGAATTTGGTCATACATACTTTGGATTCAATTCTTTGATTTGATCAAAGTTCCCATCTTTTTACCCCAGCACGTCCAAAATCTGAAGACATCTTATGTGTATGTGAATGATGTTGTTCGCGCTATCTTCCATCTAATAGAAAAAGGGTTTGAGGATGAAGTTTTCAACATCGGATTCGAGGGCAGCTGGACCCTCCAAGAGTTCCTGACTGCTATAGCTAATGAGCTCGGAAAGGAAGTTAAGTTTGACTTTGAAGCGACCGAGTCTTTCACACTTTTCCCTTCTGTGACAAGAGGAGCAGTGGATGTGACAAAGTTGAAAGAAACTGGGTTCAGCCCGGCTGATTTTAAGACTGCTGTTCATGTATAACAATTTCAGATTTTCTCTTAGGTTCTAAGTTCTAAAAATTATCTCTTGCCTTTGTTAAACAGGAGACTGTGGAATATTACAAAGATGCTTTCTACACCCAAGAATCCGAGAGAGACGACGTGGTCCATCAGTTGACGAGAAACGTACTAGGAAGGGAGCGGAAGGGAGAATTTCTCAGGTTCATTGACGAAGTTAGTGCCAGAGGACCTGAAGGTAACAGAAAGTAGTAGTATACCATTATTGTAATAAGCCGAAATCCTATACGATCCCGTAATCTCTTTGGTTTTGATTCTTCAGGTAACGATGCAATAAAAAGGGCAGAAGAATTGTGAAGCAACCTGATGGCCTTTTCCAAAATATTTCCCGGTTAAGACTGGCACTAAACAACTTTTTGGTGTAATTTCAATCGCTATTACTACCGCTGATGTCAATATCCAATAATATTGTTGAGGGGTTACGAAATATTCCATGGTGGTCTAACCGGGGTTTCTTCTTCGGCTGCTCCAGCCTTTTTTTGCAAAACTTCCATCAAAATAAACTTTTTTTTAAATATCAGAAACCGATAAAACCCTGCTTTTTACTGAAAATATGTTATGAAAAATCCCATCCTCAGTAAAAACATTCCCTGGGTAGAAAACGCATGAGCTGTGCCTTCTTCGTGTACCAAATTCCAGGGCGAAGGCGTGAATCAATGAGCTTATAAAGCACCGTGTACCAAATTCTGAAGCGAACCACTTGGATGGTTGTGAGAGCAGCTCACCCATCCGTCACGGAACACATTTTCTGCTAAGGCGGTGTGGCCGCTGAATTTTGCGTATTTTTTCGATTACTCGAACCAAAAAAAAACTTCGAACGAATGCCTCTGAGTAAAAAAAATTTTTCAACTAAAAATCTCGAAAGCTTTGTTAGCTGGTTATTTATTGTGGACCCAAAAATTGTACATTAATAAGCTAAGGAAAAAAAGTCAGAAAAAAGAAAGAAGGGTTCGATAACCATGAACTTAAGGGTCTGAAAAAGAGACTTAATCTACGGAATCGTTCAAGGGAACGACACAGGATGCTCCAAGAAATTCAGTTAAACACAATTGGTTAGCTCGCAAAAATGCCTGCAAAGACGGTAGTCCTACGGCCGAGTCAATAACTAATTTGGTGGACAACTTCTTTTTGGCATCATAACCTTCAATTGTGAACGTCTAAAAGAAAATAACCGATTCAGAAAATTGCAGTTTTTCACCGTGCAATTACGAAAACTTACGAGCTTAGCTTCGTATTGATTGTAGTTAATGCAAGGGCCAGTCATATAAGGAGGGTCGTCCCCGTCGTCAAGAACTACAAGTGCCTGGTTATAGAAATTGTACATGGGGTTAGGTAAGCGAGAAGATGAAAACAAAGCGTTTGCTTACCCTAGGTGTCTTACGCCGCTTAGGTACACTCGTAACATTAGGAGGTTCATCAGCCCGACGCCCCTGGTTATAAGGACAAGGTGTTAATTTAAAGAAAAGCTTAAAAAAAATGTTTGCTTACCTTTCGCTTAGACACTCTACCTCCTTTACTTTTTGTTGGGCTTGGATGAGAAGGCTTTTGATTTTTCATTGCTGAGCTCTTGTACCCATTTAGCGAATCTCGGACCAAATCGACCAATTTTATTTGTAAGTGTAAGCGTAGTCGCGTCCTTCCTATAAAAACAAAACAAGCAAACTGAGAAGAAGAAATTGAATCAGCTGGCGGACAGCTGGCGGAATGAATGAATGAAAGATGAAGGCAATGTTGCAACATTTCGATTTATAAAAGGAAGGCAATTAGAGAGCAGCAAAGTCTCGTACGTACGCGTAGTGTGACGCTGCTCTATTTTCCAAAAAAGAAAAACTTTATTAAAGCCGATTTTTTATACTCGGTTTTGGGAACAATCCTAGTATAGGTCCCCCAATGGGAATTCCCCATAAGGAAACCTAACAAACCTAACAACCTAACAACATGGGAATGAGTGACAGGTGAAAACCTGAAAAACAATCATCTCAACTGTGAAAATCTTAAATGTAAAAATCTCAAATTAGAAAATTTCAACCACGTGAAAATCTCAACCATGAAAACCCTCAAATGTCATTTTCAAATCCCATTGGGGGACCTAGTATACTAGGATTATACCCGGTTTTGTAAACCTTGTTTTTGCGATTCCGACTGACCACCTGACTGTCGTCAACTGAACAGTGGGGTAGAAAATCCGAATTCTGTCTTAATGAAGTTATTCCCAACGACCCAAAGGTCAAAGATTAAAACAGGCGTTAAAACAAGCAGATTCCAAGTGATGCGATGGCCCTCTTTTTGAATTTTAAATTGACCTTTGACCCAAGTCGAAAAATCTGAGGTCTGTTTGTAAGATAGCCGAACCTCGTCGACCTTAACATTTGCGAAATCAAAATCTGGCATAAGTTCTGGCTAACGACTTACTTCAACGGCTTTGTTGCCTTATACTTGACTTGAGCTTTGTCTAACTCCTTTTTAACCTCAGGATTCAAACGTTTCTGGTTACTTTCTTTAAACTCGACCTTAGATGGGAGTAACAGTCCCTGAGTAAAAACAAGGCTTCTTATGTTTCAGGCTTGCATCATTATTTTAAAAACGAAATATTCTGCATCCGCTTTTATGCTCTGCAGAGGGGAAAACCTTCAATCGATCCAAGCTCGCTCAGTAGCGCCGGTGCTTAAGACTACTACTAATGTCAAACAATGTAAAAAAAATTTGTGACAAGAAGTTATTTTATTTCCACCTATTCAAATGTATAAACTGTCTTGAAGAAATGTACGGGAAATTTTTAAACTTCATACGTAGTTGAGGCAACATTTCCACCAGTTCCGGTCCAATTCGTGTGGACATAGGTTCCAGGTGACTTGAGTAACTCGTACATATGTGCTCCAAAGTAGTCTCTCTGGGCTTGGATGAGATTGGCTGGGAGACGGGAGGATCGATAACCGTCGTAGAAGGCCAGGGCAGTGCTAAAGGCAGGTGTTGGAATTCCTAATTCTGCTGCTGTGGCTACAACTTTTCTCCAGGAAGTTTGACAGTCGGCCATGGCGGATTTAAAGAAATCGTCCAATAAAAGGTTGGTCAGGTTGGGATCCTTATCGAATGCAACCTTGATATTTCCAAGAAATGCACTGCGAATAATACAACCACCTCGCCACATCAGAGCAATCCCACCATTGTTCAGCCTCCAGCTGTACAGCTTAGCAGCTTCACGCAGGAGCATGAACCCTTGGGCATATGAAACGATTTTTGAGGCGTAAAGAGCCTACAAGAAAAAACTCAATTAGCAACGGAAAATAAAAATACCATTTTCTAATCCCCCACCTTTTCGATGTGCTGAATGAACTCCTTTACATTCCCATTGTACTTGACATTCTTGGGGCCTGGAAGAGACTTGGAGGCAATTACACGCTCATCAAGTAGAGCTGAGAGACAGCGAGCAAAAACAGACTCTCCAATAAGTGTCACCGGGACGCCATAGTCCAGTGATGCGATTGCTGTCCACTTTCCAGTTCCTTTTTGACCTGCTGAATCTCGTATTTTCTCTACCAAGTACTCCCCATCCGTATCCTTGTAGCTGAGAATATTACTCGTGATCTCAATGAGGAATGAATCCAAAACTCCCGTATTCCATTCTTTCAAAATCTAAAATCAAGTTTCAAAAATTGATTCCTGCTTCCATCGCTTTCAAATTTTCAAATACACTTAATACACTCACATCACTCATTTCTTGATTACCCAGCCCAAGAGCATCCTTCATGAGATGGTATGCCTCACAAATCAATTGCATGTCACCATACTCAATACCATTATGGACCATTTTTACGAAGTGCCCTGAGCCGGAGTCTCCTACCCAATCACAACACGGAACTCCATCTACCTTGGCCGATATCGACTGAAATCCAAAAATAATGTTAATTATCTCAGACAACTCCAAGCTTTTTCTGTAAATTAACCTGGAAAATATCTTTGATATGAGGCCAGGCATCTGGATTTCCACCAGGCATGAGAGAGGGTCCATACCGAGCTCCCTCTTCGCCTCCAGAAACTCCGGATCCCACATAAAGGATACCCTTTTCCCGTAAACTCTTATTCCGACGACGAGTGTCCTGATATTCTGAGTTCCCACCATCGATAATGATGTCACCAGCTTCAAGGAGTGGGAGGAGCTGATCGATAAAGTCATCCACCGGCTTTCCAGCTGCAACGTCAAACACGGATACATTAAATTCTTTATCTTATCAACCTTTTTTTTCATCCTCAACTGAAAATTGCGTAGTCGGATGATGGGAATTATTACCTTTCACCAACATCATCACGCGACGTGGCTTCTTAAGGACACTGACCATTTCTTTCAGGGAACGAGCCCCAATGACTTTGGTACCCTTGGCTTCATTCGCAAGGAAGTGGTCCACTTTCTCCGTCGTCCGATTGTAGGCACAGACCGTGAAACCATGATCATCCATATTCAGGATTAGGTTCTGCCCCATTACGGCCAACCCAATGAGGGCTATATCAGCTCTGAAATCAAGTAAAAGGTTTTAATTAGAAAATAAAAGAAGAAATCCCATTCTCTCGAGATTTCTGATTTCCTTTCCTATGAATTTTTGCAAAAGAAACAGTTGAGGAGCTGATAAGAGTAGTCATTGTTGGGATATAGGTCGGACTGTCATGTCCGCAATAATTGCATGCATTGATTTCAAAAGATGAAGTCAAGAATTCCAATTTCCAATTTCTTAGGTTAGTTCCGGCAGGTGAAGGTGGTGGGAGGGAAGATGGAGAGCGTGATTGGCTGGTTCTTCCACTTTCACCTTGACAGGAGACTAATAATTATTTTATTCACCTGCGTCACGTAGCATAAAACAAGAAGACGGGATTTTCGAGATTCGCAAATAATTTTACCTCCGACGGCTCATCAATTGAGTGTGAAATAATGCTCTATTGTGGAAGAGGTGGAAAAATCCTAGATTACTCTTACGTAAAGTAAGAGAGGAGGAGCAGCGTCCTAGTTTACAGGCCCCAAATTGATGGAAAGTTTTTTGAAGGATGACGCCAAGATTGGATTTCATTATTCCGTTAATGAAAAGGTCATCCCAGTTTCTTTCCCCTTCCCTTCGCTAATAAATAATAATTGAAACTATTATTTTGTTCAACTTACTTTTCAGTCATACTGGAATCGTTCTTTGCTTGGAATACTTGTGACTCTGGAAAATGTCCTTGATGCTCTGACTCGGAGGATGCGTCGTTTGTGACTAAAGGATTTGTCGGGAGAGTCCCGGTAGTTGAGCAAGTTGTCCCTATCTTGGTTTCCTTGATCAGTAATCTGGGTAGTAATTAATGGAAATTATGCTCATTTATTTCTGATAGGACTCCTAAACTGTCCCCACTAATCTCTTACCCACCTCCGATAATTAAATGCAACCTCACTCCTCGTGGTTGGATTGCACTTGACCGTGAGACCAATAAAAGAGAATGAAATCACCTGTTACAACAATAACCAATTAACCCAGAGAGTTGTTTTAAGAGGATGCTTTCAAAGTACTGTCTCCCACAAGTCCAAGTTAGAAGTGACGAGAATTTGGATTTTAACAAGCCGACTCCTCGAGTCTTGACGTTTATTCCTTGGGAATAACCACAAGAGCCCAAGCCAAGCAAGAAGGCAAAGGAGGATAAAAAAGAATGAATTCTTTTTTTTTTTGCTATAATTATTCTGCAAAAATTATTATTGAGTAGTGCTGTTGTGATAGATGAATTCGCAAAATCCTAACTCCACAGCTCCTTGACTGTTTAAATGATTTTTGAGTCACTGAGCAAGCAGGCAGGCCCGGAATTGGCATTGACTTGAACAGAGGACAAGACCTTGCAAAAAAATCATTAGAGAATCATGCCCCGTGCACCGGCGTCTGGGATACTTCCAATCTCTCATTCCACATGGGGAATGACATTCGCATAGACTCGGAGGCACTCATTCATGCAATCCGCAAAATCTATCCACGATTTACTAGCAATAAAATTTTTATCTCATAACAGTAGTAGCCCTAGCTTGCTTAGATTTCATTTCGTCGATTCTGCTAATTTTCTCTGCAAGCGAGAAATACTTTTCCATTGGGATAAATTAAAATTATGCTTTTTGCTGGAGGAGAAATGACGCTTCCAGCAGGCTCCAGCCTTCAGCATTCAGCTTTATCATTCTTTCATCATCATCCCCTCTTCATCATTACATCACTCACATTAAAATGTATCTTCCTTTTTCAAAGGGAAAAACTTTTTGCAAAAAATACTTCACTACTGGACAAAGAAACGCTTAAAATAATTGGGAAATTTGGGAATCTATTATTTTGCTTTCCACGATTCTGACGTAAAACCATCGTATTCAGAAGAATCTCCTAATTTACCTTCACGTAATCTTCTTGCCTCGTGAATGTCTTCGCAAAATTTTTTTTGCAAAATTCATTTCCGTTTCCATTGAGGACAAGGGAAAAGTCAGCCAAGTATAAAAGGCCGTAAAATTGCAGTTAATTAGGATAAGCGAATCATCAAAGAACCGTTAGTACCGCATTATTTCCGCAAAAGGAATGCAGTGAAACATTGCAATAACCGTTTACGAACGCCTGAGTAACTCCGACCCTAATGCAATGCAGTAACAAGATAGAAAGGGAACGAGCATTGCAAAAAAAATTACTCTCCATTCATTGCTGATTTTATTCATAATCCAATTTCCGTACTATACGAATGGATATTTTCAATTCTACGCTAGACTTCATAATATTTTGTTTGATCGGCTAATCAAACCCCTGACACCACTTCTAAAATCCTGGCAAGCACGAAACCTTGACTATTCAATTCAGTCTCTAGTTCAGTAAAGTGAGACTTGTAATTGTCTTATTTAGAACAGAAAAAAATGAGACTGGATTCATTATGTCATTATAATAAATTAAAATAGGAGAAGAGGAAAATTGTAAAGAAATAAAATTCTAAATTGTTCTAATTAATTCCTCTCATCTTCCATTTTCAAATCTTAGCCTAATTTACGAGGAGTTGTAAAGTTTCAATTGATATTTGGATAGGTAAGTGTAAGTAGATAGTAGGTACTAATCGTAATACTACGTTAGTCATGCCCTTGCAGAGTCAGCCCAGAGTCTGACTCTGATCATAATAATGATTTAAGCCGTTTTCTTCTTTTATTACTGCTGATGTTGTTGGTGGTCGTATTTTAAGAATTTGGTACTCTACTTATTTTTTCCCTACCAGCTTCATCAAACCTGGCGTAGACATTGACTTGGGTCGCTCAATTGGAAGTCCTAGAGCTCTGTCCCAAATAAGGGAAGCCATGACACCTGTACAAAATACATTCAAATTATACTCTCGATTGGAGGCACTTGCAACTGAAATCCTGTTTTAGTCAGATTTTGAAAAACTTTCACTCACCTAGAGCTCGGGATACTCCAAATAATACGGTGTAGTAGTTCATTTCCTTCATTCCGTAGTACTGGAAATTCAATTAAAGTTATAGCAAATTGTGTAAATCACATCAGAAATTAAAAACCCTTCCAGAACTTACTTGTAACAAAACCCCAGAATGCGCATCAACATTGGGCCATGGGTTCTTAACTTTCCCGGTTTCAGTAAGGATTGGAGGAACGACCTTATAAATTGTTGAAACCAACTAGACAGAGAGAAACTGGTTAGCATTAATAGCAAATGAAGCAAATAAAGTTTGTAGTTACTTTGAACATAGGGTCATTTGGAAGATGCTTAAGAGCAAATTCACGTTGACATGTGTATCGTGGATCAGTTTTCCTAAGAACAGCGTGACCGTAGCCTGGTACTACTTGACCTGATTTCAATTGTTTCCAGATAAACTCCTTTAATTCATCCTCCGTGGCTTTTAAGCCAATTTCATTAGCTACTTTTGTCAAGAACATTAATACCTAGAAATTAAAACTCATTAGTTTCCAAGTGCTGAAAGACTTTGTTTGATGGAATCTTACTTCTTGGTTAGCAAGACCATGGAGTGGGCCAGCAAGCCCATTCATTCCAGCAGCAAAACTGAGATAAGGGTCAGACAGGGCAGAACCAACAAGATGCGTCGCATGGGCGCTAACATTTCCTCCTTCATGATCACTGAAAATACGAAGAAAGAATAGTCAAGATATTTAAGAAAAAATCTTACAATTTTTTTCCTTACCTGTGAATAGTGAGATAAAGTCTCATGAGTTCGAGAAATCGCTCATCAGTGTACCCCAACATGGAGCAGAAGTTAGCACTCCAGTCCTTATCGTTTGAAATTGCTCCAATAGAACTTCCGTCACGGTAAAGATTCCTGTAGATTGTGGCAGCAACTGGGGGCAATTTTGCAATCAAATCCATAGCATCCTCATATACGTATTCCCAATATTTGGTCTTATGTACGCCTTCAGAATAAGCCTTTGCGAATTTACTCTCGCTGTTAAGAGCTGTTATTGCTGCACTGAACTGAGACATTGGGTGCAAATTGGCTGGAAAGTTGTTCAACATTGTTACAACATGGGCTGGCAGATCCGCACGACTAGCCCATTCAGTAGAAATGGCCTTGACCTATTGCCACACATCAGAAAGTAAACTACGATTCTCCTACTGAAAAGTTTTAATGAGATCTACCTGAGCTTCAGTTGGAACATCTCCGGTTGCCAGCAACCAAAAGAGACCTTCGGGTAGCGGCTCTTGTCCTCCAGGACCCTTCGGAAGGAGTTTTTGACATTCTGGAATTGTATACCCTCGGAATCGAATTCCTTCATCCGCATCCAGTACAGAGGTTTCGCAAACTAAGCCTTTGATACCACGCATTCCGCCGTAGGCCTGCAAGAAAGTAATTCAGTTTATTCATACTCCCACCCAGCATTAACTAAACTAGTCATTACCATCTCCACAGTGACTTCTCCGATTTTTGTATTTCCATGCTCCTTCCGGAAGTTTTTAACGTTTTGTTGCTCAATTGGAATTTTTTGGGCAAGGACGTCCTTCAGATTTGTACTCTCATTACGGACGAATACGGCGGTAAGCGGTGTCAGCTTCTACAAAAACAAGAACCAAAATAATCTTTAACTTAATTTTGCATGAAAGCAAATTTTTTAGTCCGCTCGAAGACCGATCTTGCTTCCTCTTGAAATTGGGGATCCAAAAATAAGTACAATAAAAAAAAATAATCCTTTCCTCACCTGAGCCTGTGTAATTGGTGATTTCGATGCCAATGTCCTGAACAGTATCATGATGTAGACGAGGAAAAGAAATGTATAGCCACAAATTAGTTCAAAGTGCTCGGGTAAGTCCTCCTCGTCACCTCGGAGTTGATATGGAGAATTGGCTGGCGGTGGAGGATCCTGCTGCTGAAACGACACTACCAATAACATATGATTCACAACAATGAAGTTTGATTGATGTTCCACATCGCCAGATTGAGATGAAAAGTGAAAGCGAGCTGAAGCAAAGCTGACTATAAAAATGAATAATGAACTTAGCGGAAGAATCCCAGCCCCAATTAGCTATGTTCTCCGTGCGCCTTCCCTTAAAATTTCTAACGCTGAAACTACTTCCGCTTCCGCTAAAGTTTACAAGCGCAATTAAAACAAGATAAAGTCTATAAAATGATAAAGTGGATCTTTATGCATTCCCATCGGCTCACGATTATACTACAGATCTAAAAAGCATGATGTTAAAAATAGTACCTGGACTTTAGTCTACGGAATCCCCTCTGACTGCGATGGCGGAGTACAAAGTTTCACTGATCTTGGGTCTCGCGTTCGTCTTAAGATCTCTACCAGCGGCTCCCCAACTGCTTTTTCCAAAGTACTGCTAAAAACGTGTGCTAAAATTTTTGAGAATCTACTATACTATACCAACTCGACCTGACTGCATGCAAAAAAGTTGGGAGCAAAGGGGGATACGAAAAATGCCGGCAATAATCCAGTTTCACACGTGACGTCACCACGCACACACCTTTCCCCATACGCCCATGTCATAATCTCATGCATGTGACAGAGATTCGCCGGCCCACCACCCAGTAAACTTGGCATTGACCTCAGAATTTCCTGAAGGTCACCCACTTAAAGCGGTTCACTACACACATGAGTTTTCCTCAAAGCAGATCCCTGATTCAAGCCTTCCTCACACTAATTGTTATACTGAATTTCAGTTGAATTCATCTGTTTATGCTAAAAGTTTTTTTTTTGCGAGATGAAATCAGGCAATAATTATTAACAAAGGAATTTCTAAATTATGAACTAGATTAGGATTAGAACCACTTGCTCTTCATTGCTTTATACTTTTCGGAAGAAATGAGAAGTGCATTGTAAATATCCTCAGCAGTCTTCGTTTGCCCAAAGTAGTCTACGAACTCTCCGTCCGGATTTACTAGATAAATTATAATGGTATGATCGACCTGAAAAAAATTAAAAGGTGTCATTCGTAAAATTCTTTGAAGGAAAACAATAAGATTTTACAATGTAATCATCCTCGTAGTCGCGTGGTCCAGCGCTGAAATAGACGCGATAGGCTTTACAAGCCTGTTGAATTTGTTCAGCCGTTCCAGATAGGCCGATGAAGCGGTCTGAAAATTCTCTAATGTACTTTTTTACTGCATCTACCGTGTCACGGGCTGGATCAACTGTGATAAAGAGTGGCTGCACTTCAAGACCGGAGTCTTTATTACTATCTACAGAACAGAAGTACCGTGTCATTAGTTCTGTAATAATTCCTTATACTGATGCTTACCAGCAAGTTTCGTTACCGTGGCCAACTTTTCGAGCTCCTCTGGACATACGTCTGGACAATGAGTAAAACCAAAGTAAATCATGACCCATTTTCCTAAAAAGTCTTCACTTTTGACTGGCTTCCCATCATGATCTATCAGATCAAATCTACCACCTATTGCGGCCTTCCCAAGCGCTCTTTTCCGTTCTCTCGCTAGTACTGTTCAATCAAAATTCGAAAAATTAATGTAGGTAATTTTTTAAAATAAATTTTGAGTCCTTACACAGTTCTTTTTCTCGTTTGATGTAAAACAAGAATCCCAATAGCAGTCCACCAACTGGAATTAAAACGGTAAAATCAAAAACAAATTCTTACTATTAACCAAAAAAGGCTGTACCTGCACCAGCTACTCCCAGGCTTCTCCAGGAAATAGGACTCACAGGATCCTTCGGCTTGGATTTCCTAAACATTGGTTTTTCTAAGGATGGGTCGGTTGATTTCGCGTCCGGTTTTGAGCTTTGGGATCTTATTAGCACCATCTGAAGAGCATAAGAAATATTTCAGCTTAAAATTATTCAAGGAGTCCAGGTTACTCTAGTTTCGAGAAAAATCGCAAAGTCAAATGTACCTGCGAGCCAAAGTGACTGTGGTTTTTTCCGAGGTTTTGCTTCGGCAGGTTGGGCAGAAGCTTCCAGTGACTACTATTAGCTAAGCTTGTACTCGTATGAGATCTTCTCAAACCCTGGATCATATTTCTTGGAACGAGCGAAGCGTAGGTTGAGAAAATACGTCCTGAAGACATTTTCTAGCAGGAACTCTCAGCAGCACTGCAATGCTCAGCAACTGAATCTAGAAGAATGAAATAAATTCCAAAATAATGATTCACGTTATTTCTAGATAAAAAAGCAAGCCAACGAGAAATCCCCAAATCTTCCCAAGCTAGTTTACAGTTGACAATCTAGAGCGTAATAAAATCCAAGTTGACGGGTGGTGGCAAAATCTTTAGTTCTGTACATTTCGATTACTTCTACTACAGGATTCTTATTTTTTCAAAAATCAGCTTTTCCTTAGTTTTCTACATTAATTTTCTCCAGTCGTACTTAAATAAATACGAAACGTTTAGCCCTCTCTCATACGGATTCTAGTGAGAGCGACTTCGAAGTGTTGTTCTCGACTGCTGGACTTTTACGCGAGTGAATTCCGTCAAAACAGGAAAAAAATAGCAGAAGCAAAGAAAGGTCGACGACTCCTCGGGAAGAAAAACTGAGACTGCGCAGGCGCGAAAACACTTCGAAAAATTAGAATTTACGGTCCGACCTTTCAAAAAAGAAATTCTTTCATCTTTATGATTTAACTGATGTTGAAGGGCTCAGTCGTTTTTCCCAGTCTCAGCTGAAGCTGTACATGGGGAATGCAGAGCGGGCGTTAGGATTGACTTTCTTCTGTCTCTCATTCAGTTTCTCAGGCTCCTTCAACCTCCACCGTGACCGGGACACGACTCTCAACCCTAGAATGCTTCCCTTTGGATACTGGACCAACGCTTCATGTAACTCACCAATACAATTTACATCTCATCATCACTCCTGATTCTTTCATTTAATTTTGACAGATGGTGATGAAGGAACGCTGGGAGCAAGGCCCATGGAAACTAGGGTGGAAGTTCAGGTAGATCCTTACCCGAAGGCCCCCAGTTACGACTGCCTCCAGAATTACGCAGCCTGTTTAGCTATACATGAGAACCGTATGACAGCCATACTCTACTCTATTTGGATTCCTAATGCAACTATTCTTAATTTTCCAGAAGTCACGCTCCAGCATCAACTGGATGCTCTTTTGGGAAGATTGGGCAAAGAAATGGCGTCGATTCATCCCAACCGAGGAAGGAGCTTCACTGAGCAGATCGTTAGTGTGATTTTCACGCTGTGCAAGCACTTGAGAGTTAGCGACAACACAAAGTACTTGGCCTGTGAAATACATGATCGGTAGTCCATCTTGTATTTTATCAGTAATCAATCAAAAATTAAAATGCTTCTTATTATGTTGGAATTAGGTTCATGGTCGAAATGAATGAGGCGGTGAAGTTTTACATTGCTAGGTGGCCAAACGATTTAACACTGTCTTCAACGCTCAAGGAGACAGTCCAACATTTCGCAATTCTTCGAATGGGAACTTGTATTCAACTGGCTTCCAAAACTTCTTCATACGGATCGTCCCACAAGGTGGTTTCTGATTATTTTTTTCGAATCAGCAGTTTCCTAACTTTCTGTTTGCTACACATAGCATATCAATGCATCTGATCTCAAGTTCGTTTTCGGTGGAATGAACAAAAATTTCGGTCGTAGTATTATTCGAAGTTCGGAGATAAAAATCCTTCAACTGCTTCGACATAACCTGAACCATGTGACAGCTTTGGATGTGATTGAATTAGTTCTAATTCGCCTTGGCCTACACCAAACCGAATTTCGAAGGATCTACACACTTGCCATCTTTGCTTTGGACCACCTCTACCTGAAGCGTGTAGAAATCACAAAAGAGTTCTACAATATTTATATTTCCAGAAAGCCGGCAGGCTGTATGGACAGGTACGTAAAACAGAAGGACTTAAAAATCCTGCCAGGATCCAAACTTATTTTCTTTCAACCAGGAAACAATTCAGGAACACTGTTCAATTCGACAAGTTCATAGAGGGTTGCGCCATAGTCAGTACCGCCCTCCTCATTCGAAGAATGAGAAGACATCCATCCTTCCAGATTCTCGAACAAATCGCAAACCGGAAGGTCGACTTCAACCTTGTCCTCGACCTCTCCCGGACGATACTCCGCTGCATTGAAGAAACAAACAGAAAGGCCTGTGACCTGGCATCCTCAACATGGCAAATGTCCGTCTCAAAATTGAACGAAACTCAACATCCGTATACCATTTCTACAGAGACGTCCCGTTCAAAGTAATTCAGGACTACTCCTGGAATTCAAGTTCAGACAAAAGGATGGTTCGCTGGGTGTTCAGTGTCTACTTCAGATATAGAACAGAGGCAGGGAAGATATAAAGCCAAGATTGTATCTATCGTCTCGTGGTCTTCACCAATTGGTAAAGAAAGTGATACGCGGTGCTAGTGATGCACCATTTAGTAAGTACAAAACACAAACTGAGAAATTCTCCAGATTAAACGCCACACGATTTAGCTTTACAGTTTGCTTACCAGTCTGGCACTTCCAGCTATACCAGCTTCTCGTAAGTACAGCGTCAGGTATTTTCTAGTGGGTTTTTTTTAACTTCACTTGTGAACAATTCCCAGTAGAAATAAATTCAGGAAATATGAATATCGACCACGGAAACACGAAGAGGAAGATACAGGTCAAAAAATTGCATTCGTGCTGTAAAGCCGCCGACGACAGCTTCGCGGGATTGAACTCAGCCAAGGCTTCTAATCTCCCCACGCTTCCTCTGCTTCGAGCGTTTTCCAACTTCGTTGAATATTTCATATTAATTTTTATACATTCAGTATATTTTTAGCAGGAATCTCTTTCTCTGATTAATTGGAAATGTGTTGGCATAGGTCAACTGTGAGCGAGTTTCCAACAAGAAAAGCTGAAAGCGCAATACTGTATTTCGTGAGGCGCCTGGTACTGCTTTCTACGCACGTCAATGAGGAACCGGTTTTTTTCCTCCAGACTACAGCTGATTGTTACAGTTTTGTTTTTGATCAGCAGCTGTAGTAAGTAAATTGTGTTGTTTTCAGCTCTTTTCTAACACCTAACAATGAATACTCACCATCGAAGCAACAGCTTAGAAATCAACATTGGGAATGACAGCGGTACGAATGAGCTGGAGGAGTTTCTAATCCAACAACGGGACAAGGATAACAATAACGCACTCACTGGCTTCCTCTCCAAAGTTGGTAACAATGTGAAGAAATATGTTCCAAAGCGTATTGGTGGAACCGGAAGCATTGAAGATGACATCGCTGTTAGATTTGGGATGTTTAGTGGGCTGTCCTCTAGTGGCTCTACAGCCGCTCCAGAAGAGAAATCATGTCTTAGCAGAGCTTATGTGCTGTGGATATACGATGGTAAGCCTCATCATTATGGTACTCCATGGTTAAATTCACCACGACTTTCCTAATGTTTTCAAACTAAATAGACACGCAAGGAGAGGATAGTCGGGTTCTTCGTGCTCCTTGGAATGGGGATCATTTTCTTCGTTCTATCGAGTCTCTACATCCACCCTACTACTGCTGAAGGCCAGAAAGTTCAGCATCCTTTTTACATTTGGTAGCGTCTTCACATTTGCCAGGTAGCTAATTACACGGCTTCTGTTTTTCATCGGAATTTTAAACATCCGTTTTTGTAGCTTGTCAGTATTGTGGGGATTCACAGCATTCCTTCGTCATCTCGTCACTTCAGAGCGTCTTCCGTTCACAAGCTTGTACTTTGGGTCACTCTTCGCAACTCTCTTCTTCGCCATACATCTCCAGAGTACGATTCTCACCGTGGCAGGAATTACAGTGCAGATACTGTCGCTTCTGTCTTTCATCATTTCTTATTTACCCGGCGGAATCACTGGACTCACATATCTTACCAAATTCATTTCCTCCAGTTTTTCCAGGACTTTGCCAATATAAGGGCTCTCGAATCAAAGTTTATTGCATTAGACTCTCATAGGTAAGTTGTACCCGTAACGAATCATACAGCAACCTATAATTAGTAGTAATCTTAAACCTTTGAGTTAATTTATCGTGTTATTAGATTTCCTTTATTTTAGTTTTTCTACTCTCAGTATCTATACGGAAAGCAAACTGACTCGTTTCCAAACGCTCTTTGTATAATGCAGGCAGTCAAGAAGGGAAGTAATACTATGTGTCGAACGCACCTAGGGAAAGGCTCATGTTCACCGTTTTCTGAATAATTTTATTTCAAGTAGACAAGTTTCTATGAAAAAGCTTTGAGCTCCATCGTATTTTTCGGCACTTAAGTTAATCATTATGACAGTCTTGTGACCTCTACAATCTCTACAAGCAATCTGTCTACAAAGGTATCACAAGGCATTCTCATATATATCTCTATCTAATTATTCTTAACTTAATCATAAGAGGAACCATGGTTTTAGTAGCCTGACATGGAAAATAGGTGAGCGGCTGCTGGAAGTGACAGATTTTATTTTTTCTTATTCCGTTCTTCGTCCGCTCGGAGAAAGATACCGTGGAGGGATTGTGGAATTTGGGAGGACACAGCAGCCCTACCCAATTCAGTCATTGTTTGAGCATTGAGAAAGACGAGGAAGTCCATACCGTCGCTTCGAACGTCAGAACAAGTAGTCATCACTATTCCAGCGTCTTCTTCAATACTTTCAGGATTCGGGAGGAAAAGTGGCTCTCCTGGGAAAACGAACTCATTGTCCTTCCAACATATCGTTGCACCGGTAGTGATGTCAATTTTGCATAGCTAAAATAAGGGAGGAATTTCTCTCTGGTGCTCACAATTTTGAGGTTTAGAGTTTTCTTACGGAATTTGCAAAGTAGCCAGGTAGCATTGACCCTGTTCCGAATACATAGCGATGCTTCTGAAAGCGTTTGGATGGATTGATATTTGGCCCCTCGAACCCTGCCTCTCCAACGGGACCGATTCCTTCACTGGAAAGAAAAATGCTGTCCGCCTCTCGTCGAGCCGTGGCGGTGGTGTAGCTCAATTTCACTAAGTTGTCGCCTTTGACCTCATCCTGAAGTTTTAAATTAGTAGTAATATTATCCTCATGTTTTAAACATTGCATCCTACCTTGGCATTTTTGATAATTGGAATCACGAATCGCTGGATTCTTGAAGGATCCTTCTGGTCCAAATCTCCAGAGCGCAGTCGACTGATTGACATTTTGTCCATGACCTCGTGGCTGGGATAGGCGTCCACATCTGTACGAAAATGAAACTATGAAAGGGTGGGCTTCATTGGGAGTTATTTCTCTTGAAGAAGTTACCAATGACAATGTGATCGTCCTCTTCATAAGAATTGACCAAATGGAAGAAGAAAAATGGCGTCTCGGCGTAGAATTTGGTTTTGAGGACTTCCCCAGTTCGCTTGTCCACAATATGAAAACGGTTCTAGAAAAAATAAAATCTCTTTGTCTACTAGTCAAGAAAAGGATGGTACCGTCATCCGTGAAAAAACTTTCATCGGAAATCCAAAGTCTGTCGAAAGCGATTCCTCTACATTCAAGCCCCGCTTGTCTGTAAAATGTTTTAATTCGCCATTTATCTTCTTTGAGTAATGGTAGAGGAATGCGAAATTATATTTTTTCTCTTTCCCATTACTCAGCAAAAAAAAATGGCGGATTCAAAATATTTTACACGCAAGTGCCCCCCTCCCCCGTATGAATCGTTTCCGACACCCAGACTAGACTTTCGATTCTCGAAATTTCCTTCTCACTGGGTACCATCCTTCAATGATGGTTTCGGATAATTTACTTTTTCAGTGGGAGTCCATTCCATGATGTCGCGTATACTTTTTCCCTTCAGTTTGGCATCCGTCATTTTCATGACGCTCATAATCAGCGGTTGTTCAATCATGATGATATAATTCTCAGTCATGGCAAAAGAATGGTAGTAGGAAAAGCATGTAGACCAGGAAGGATAAACAGTAGCAAAGACTGATGCCTTCTTGATTGCTGGAAACATAGTTCAAAGTTTACTACTGCCCCATGATGTTCTAGATTTAAAGACTATAAACTGACTCACCATCTTTGACAGATCCGGTGGGCGTTGCTGGAATTTTCAGTACTTGATATTTACATCCGCTCGTAAAGCTGGTTCCGATGTTCCACCAATTCCCCTCCTTATCTTCCAGAGGATGAGCCGTAGCCATGTGGACCCCAAAGATTTTATAGTAGTCGATCTAAATGAGAGGAAGGGGTCAGAGGTGGAAAAGCAGATGATTAAATTTATTACCTTATCACTACTCTCCAGTTTTTCCGTATCGATGCTATGGACGTGGCAAGTCTCGGATGCAGCAAAAACTTCCTCTCCAATGCGGTAGAGGTTGATGGAACAATTGTCAGTGATGTCATTGGAGCTCTAAAAGAAAAAGTACGTATTAGGAAATCAGGAACTGATAGACACTCCAGAAACTTACGAAGGTGTTGGCGACACGTGTGAAGAAGCTCTTGGTTGAAGCAATGTTTCCCTTCGTAGCAAATTCAGGGAAGAAGGGTTGTTTCTGTTCTGCAGCCTTCTTGTAAGCCATGGATTGGACATATTTCTTGTCAAATGTGACGCTACCATTTTTAATCTCGAACTTACTCAGCATGGCGTAACCATCAATGAAGTGACGCATACTGATATCCCCGATATCGAATTTACCTTAGAATTCAAGTAAATTAAAAACTGAGGCCATAAACTTAAGGTCACTGACTGAAAGATAACTCACCAGGACCGACGCGAAGGTAGGAGCCATTTAGCCAATTTGGAATGGAGCCTACGAAAAAAATTAAATAATTTAGTCAGCACAGTTGCATTTTTTTTTTTGATAACTTACTATCTTCCTACTATATGTATTTTTTCTGCGAGCTCATGAATTTAAGAAGGTACTGGGAATTAAATCTTGAAAATTAATGGATGAAGGTAATAAGCCTCGTCTCAGCTTTAATTTTTGACAGCTTGTAAACTTTCATACGTTTGAATACTTGCAGAGAACCAATGCCACTTGCCAGTTTCCACCCCCTTTTTTCCAACCCTCGTTTATACTCTATTATCACACCCCATTGCGAAATTCAGACTTGATAATGAATTGCAGCCAACGGGGAATTTGCGTAAATTAGTCAAGCTAAATCCTTTAAATGCTTTTTCCTAAATTTGAATGACCTTGAATTAAATCCTAAAATGGGGAAGGCGTGGGTGGAAGGATCTCAACTAGCCTTCAAGGAAACTTGTCATACGTTTTTGGTTTTTACAGCATTTTACACCATTCTCTAAACCTTCGTCGTAGAGTAATAACAAGAAATAATTTAGCAAATGACGCCTAAAAATTGTGCGTGATTTGGTTGATACCATTAGTTTCCCTTTCTTTTCGGAGGTGACTCCCAATTTCTGTGTCAAGGCTGGCAAGAGATGAATATGCATCGTCTAAACCGGTTTTTTAGCCCTTAAAATTGGGATAAAGAGCGTGAGTGACCCTTTGGGGTACAAGTTGCATAATAGGACAACGTTTGAGTCGCGTGGGATAGAGAACGTAATACCCAGAACAGTCATGCCGGCAATTAGGCTACTGTCTTAAAAACTGTTCAAATTCGAAACTTAAAATGCTCTTACCAGAGACCAAGGCGTTTTCTCCAACGATTTCCTCTTGATTTTGAAACAGGCTTAGCAGACTCGGCATTTTGACCTATGACCCAAGGGTTGAATCCAAGGTCAGAAACTGATGAGAGCTCAAGATTTTCAAGTTCAAGTTCTGAAAAATGAACTAAAGCGTCTTCACTCACTCTCAGCTACAACTGAAGTGTGTTTGGTGATCTGTGTAGGGGCTGCTGTGGTGATGAAGCCTCACGCTCTCAAAGATGAATCTGCAAAGGATTTGATAGTGGCTTTATAGCTAGTTTTTTATTACTTAGTAGTTGGACTTTGTTGGGTTCTAAAGTAACTGAATGCTCACGGAGCTCCTTCTGTTCAGAGTTCACTATTGATAATGCTTCAGGAGTGAGGTCAGTAATTCCTCAAGTACCCTGTCGCTTCTATCCTCCTTCCATCACATGTAAATGCACTTTGAATGCAGAGGAATGTCATGAACAGGTACAAGTTCCTACTTCCATTTCCACTGTCAACGGCCTTGTCAATATTCCTATGACTCAACAGGGTTCATCATATCAAAATTAAATTCAAAGCTCAAGCTTCTTGACGACTTCACTCGCTCCTCCTGCCTGGAATTAATCTCATCAAAGTCAAAACGCCCTATTTACTATAGCAGAAATGATGAACTACCTGCTGCTACCCACCTGAGTATGCAGGAATCTGAATAAGAATGTAAATTAAAAATTTTCTGTTCAGGCGGACAAGAGTATGAACCTCGACCCCGTGACTCTCAATAAGATTATAGAGATGAAGACCGAAAAAATCCGAAAAACCGAGATATGCTTAGATTTCTCATTGGGTTCAATCTTCCGATTCCCCTACTTCCCCTTTCCGTCAAGCATACAACAACAAAAGGCTTCATTTCCAAGTGAAATCCCGCAACTGCGTTCTGACGCTACCAGTAAGGGACAATGGGAAAGAAGCCAGGGGAAGAAAAATCCATTGTGCTGACGATGCTTGGAAATTAAATCCAGATTCACGACTCTGAAATCAAATTTTCCATATTTCAGAATCGCTCAGTCGTCTACCAAAAATACGATGCGATTCCAGTTCCAAGCCAAAGTGGTGGCCTGGATTGATATTGTAAGAAAAAATTCAGATTTCAATAACTTTGGTAATAACTTTGTTAATAATGGGAGCTAACCCATTTGATTTGATTTACAGATTCTGTCATCCATCGTCTTGTCTTTTGTTCTGCTGACATTTTTGTTCATCCTCTTGGATCCAGAGCCTCTAACGGTTGAAACCGAAAAGGATGAGGATGGAGCGAGAGATCTACAACGGATGATGGTGGGAAAAAGCCGTAAGTTGCCTTGAAATTCAATGACTCCGATATAATTTATGGAGAACGTGGCTTCAAGTCTTGGATATTAAAATTAATCTCAAAATACGGTTTCCGCGTTAATCAAATTAATTTTGATTTGGACTTTCCAGTGATCATCAAAATTCTCTATTTCATCCCAAGCATCAGCTATTTCATAGGAGAAGCCATGCTTGGGGTCTACTTACTGAAAGCTGCACATGATGTGAGTAGTCCCTAAAACCTAGCTTACATGATTTGAAGATGATATGTAAAATTTTCTGTAATTCCAGCTGAATTACAAGAAACTTCGAACTTGGTATGTGGTGAAGCTGACTGTATCTGTGCTCCTGGGCATCAGCTTCATTCCTCTCCTGAGTTACCCGAACAGTGGAGTTTCTCTGCTTTTCTTTAGTTGGAGCTTGGCTTTCACCATGTACTCGCTCTGGGTAGTCCACCTACTCCGGAATGAAATCAAAAGCAATGCTCTCCCTGGCACCTGGTCCTTTTCCCAGGTTCCACCGGCATACCAAGCATCTTTTACCAACTTCAATTACTGCTACCCTCCCCCACCAACAATCGGTGCTGAGCCCAAGGACTTTGTCAAGATCTAAAAATTTAGAAAAAAAATAGAGAATTTTCGGCTACCCAAGCTTGGAAATAAATCGTATTTGTCGTTCGTGGCTCTACTTTGTTCAATACATTCCATACATTTGCATGCATTTGCATACATTCCATGTCCGAATCCAGAGAGTGAAATCACTTTGTCTTCGTGCTTTTT
>JABASM010000406.1:0-23622 GCA_019776545.1 Brachystomella parvula
TGAAGAAAGGAAAGAGAAATTGAATTTTGCTTCTCTTATACTCCCTCTATCACAATTTCAGGTTTCTTGGTAAACTTTCTTCGTTCTCTTACCTGCTCAACTGTATCTCCCCCAATGGAGCGAACTAAATCGTAAAAGTCATTGCTCGTGAAGGAGTTATCCTCTGGGAGCCAGAAGCTAATGTCATTGATACACTGTGGATACGCACTCACTGCCTGGAAGAGAAAAAAAAGTCATTTTAAAAAGTAATAATAATACCCCATTCCAGCGGTAGGAGAGAACAAGGGAAGGAAGTTTGGAGAAAAGAAAAAAGGATATAAAACCTTGGCTATTTTTTACATTATAATCTATCTTGGGTCCATCGTCAGAAATTATTTACTCGAGACAAACTTATCCAATTGGTGCAAGTCGCAAAACTATTTCTGGAATCAATTTATTCTTCCATGAGGTCGAAGGATCTCAGAGGATCAAAAATTCAGCTTCTGCCTCTCCTAATCCCAAGTAACAAGCACGTAAGCAGTGTAGTAATAGGAGTAGTACTGAAAAAAGAGGCAACATAAGAGTATCTAACGAGACAGAAATAAGGAATTCATGAAGGGAACATAAAAAGGAGAAGCTAACGAAAAAATAAGGCACTACTCTCCCTCGCCTATGGTCGTAAGAAAGAAAACGAGCAAATTATTTTGGCAATGGGAAAACCGAGAAAGTAATTCCTAATTTTCTCCTTCACCCACCCAACGCCAACCAACAACAGGAAGGGGTACGTCGGCTTTTGTCTTCCTGTTTTCTTATAGAAAAAAAAATTGCTGGATACTTGAGTAGCTTGAGAATAAGAGGAAAAAGAAATCTCAGATGCTTTCACTGCGATAATGATTACATTAAATGTGGAGTAGAGCCTTTGGTAAAAGTCACTTCTAATAAATCCCTTAACTCCATTAAGGACTCTGGCGGGTCTAGCCTACCCTCTACCCTCAGTGAAACTGGAGATGGCTAATAGCAAGCTCCTGATGGCCTGAAGTGGTCGAGGCACTCAATAAGCGGACATGGAGAAAGCATCATCAAGTCATAAGGTAAAGCACTTGGGGAAATTGGACTCACTTTGTATGTGATGGGTGTATAAGGGTCGTCAACACGAAACTGATGGAGAATCCCAGAGTCCTTCGACCAGAAAAGTCTAATGTCTGGGATGCTATACAACTTCATGGCCAGGCGCTCAAGACCAAGTCCAAAAGCCCATCCAATCTTGTCTCCAGCTCCGGCTAAATCGTAGAGAAAAAAAAAATAAAAGTATGAAAGAGCGGTGAGATGATTTTTCAACGTCAACATCAAACTTCCCAACAAGCTCATGAAAGGGATTCACAATGGACATGGAGGAAAATATAGGAAGAGAAGCTGGTGGAGAAAGGCTCTGCTTTGTTATGACATGGAGAGTGAAAGTGAGGTCTTGTTAACTCAAGAGTGGACTCCATTCCATGACCAGAAGCTTTTTCATAGAAACTTTCTCTCATTAATTTCTTCTTGGAAAGAGCCCTACCGTTTGTCAGTAAACGATGCTCCATAATCCCACATCCAAGGACTTCGAGCCATTTCCCATTGTGCTTCACTTCCAGCTCCCAAGATGGATGGGTGAAGGGAAAGTAGGAATCACTCCATCGGTACTCGATCTCTAAAGAAATAATAAACACATTCGATTATTGACAGAAGAGAAAACTCGTTAAAACACCCCGAGCGCCTACGATGTTTCTTCGTGAATTACGCGTTTCAAATTCAAAGAAAGGAGTGAAAGGTTACACGAAATGACTTGCCAAGTATATAGTAATGTCTCCCTGAGCTCTGATATTCAGATAATGAAATCGAAAATGTCAAGAACTTTGAAAATTGATTTGGTTGGCGAGTTCCAAGTTGATGCAGCAGTACTGAATGCAAGCACTGGATTTCGCTAGACAACTCGTTCTTTTTGTCTGTAGACATTTCAATTTTTCATCTCATGTATATTGACTAAGCTTATTTACTCGAATTTAGTTTACCTTTTCCAAAAAGATGCTGGGCAAGCCCAAGTAGACAAGATTTGAGCTCACGAGTCATCACATAAACGGCATCTTGCGTATGAGATTCCTGTTTATCTGGTGTTCTTTCCACAGGCTTCTTTTCAAATACCGATAACTCATTGGCAATTCTTTCATCCTTGAATACTTCATGGTGGCCACAGAGTCTGACGGCTTCGACCTGGTGAAAAACTGGGTAGTGTGAGCTGTCAACTTCATCTCTCCGGTATACGTCTCCAACAACTAAGAAATTCGTGAGTCCACTCCTGATGAGGTCCACTTGATGAGCGCTTGTGTGAGCACGGAAGAGATGATTTTTGTTTAGATAGTAGCAATCGGATTTGCTTCGGCTTGGATGATCCTTACGAACAAGAAGAGAATCAAAATTCTGCTCTACGGTTACAACCGGTGGCAAGCGATCGTATACAGAGAAGAGAGGACTCGTTACACGGCGAGGAAAATAGTTGTACATGAAGTCCACTATCTGTTGGCGTACTAAAGCAAGGGGATGGTGCTTTTGGACATGAAGATTCCGGCCACAATGGGTAAGTACTTTGGTCGTTACGTTCGTCCACTCATCTTTTGGGTAAGGGATCCCGTCAGCAATGATTTCAGTATCCGTAACTTGGTAGACTCCATTACCTTGAGATAACGCTGCAGAGTTTTGTGCTGATCCAATAATAGGTTGAGACGTGGAAAAGTTAAGCCGCTGGCGAATCCGCCGGATGCTTGTCTGAACCAGCATACTGTATTGAATGCTATTACACTGATTCCGGTTTCCTTTGCAATTTTTAAGCTGCAGCAAAATACAGCACAGCTGATTTCGGTTTTCGGTAGACAGCCTGGCGCCTGAAGATTTGAAATTATTTCACGACGCCCCGAATCAAAGGAAGCAGCGGCTGCTTTTGCTGCCATCTCGCGCCATAAACTAGATCCGGAAGATTCAAACGGAAATCCGGCGGTTCGAAAACTCCAAGGGCGAACCAGAAGACGCACTTTCGCTGTATCAATCCTCTCATTATATGTTGGGCAAACTAACATGTACTTTTCACAACATTTTCTTAGTCCAGCAATTCCGTAATGCTGGATAAGTGTATGTACGCCCAAATTATCAAGAAGTCACCAGAAGGATTTATTGTTCTTTCTGAAATTCCATTTTTGGAAATCAAAGTGGTAAGCCGTACGCGCTTTTCCAATACCACGGTACGGTACTTTCCAGCAAATCATATTAGTTCACCACCTCATTCCTTTATTGTACGAGTATATTGCTTACTTTCGAAATAAACTGAGTTTTATTACAGTAGAATAATTAAGTGTTTATTTTCAATGCTAAAAAAACTAGAGCTGTAAAGGGCCAGGCAGAATAAAATTATGAAAGGAGCCTCACATAGCCGCAAAAAAACCTCCGTTTCCAGCGGCAATCGAAAGGTCTTCATTTCCTGGTATAAAAAATATGCTATTGCTGCTAAAGGTCAAGCATTCATTGTGAGGTTTGGCGACCTCTAATGGTAATGCTGTAGCTCAACAGGATCCAGTGTAGTATGCTTTTGTCGAATGCAGAAGGCGAAAATTCAAAAGTGGCCTAGACTTCGCGATTTAAGTGCTGTAAGTTCAGTATTTGCAATCGCAACTTTTATGAATTTTCCTTAAGAAAATCGCAAGTTGCAATGGCAACTTTTGTATTACACTTATGTCTTTCGCAAACTTTTGTTATGCCATTCGCAAGTTGAGACCACAACTTGATTGACGAACACTGTGTAAGTTACATGCAATCGTACTTTATTAGCAAAGGCTTTTTTTTTGTTTTAACGCTTCGTGTAACTGTATTGAACTGAATAATTGAAAGAATGTGGTATGCTTTTTTTGTTATATGGTAATCTGCGTACCACGCAGAAACTAAGGAATATATTATAGCAAATCATTCAGTCATTTTTTAAGTTTTAATATAAATACGCGAAGAGTGGGCGCCCAGCACGGTGAGTGTTGAAAGTTCTGTGTGATGTTTTTTTGTGTGGGGCTTCGATTTTCTGTTTGTTGCTGATTGTGGTAATCAACTCTTCGTCAGTTCACTATGGTAGCCGAAAAGGGCCACCGCAAGTTTAACACTGCACCATGGATGAGTCGAAGCAATGCATAGCAGATGCTTACTGCTATGCATTGCTATGATGAGCGTAAGTACATCGCGTTCCGCTTTGTAAGACATAAGTAACGGCGGTTTCCGCCTTGCAATTCAAATTCAAACACCTATACACAACATCGCATTCACTGTTCATTGCATCCAGTTTTTAAAAAATTTTTAAATTCTCCCGCCCTTCCTTGACCAACTCCGAATGCAATATTAGCTCCGCCCACTTACAAGAATCGTGCGGGTTTTATTTGGGAAATCAACTCGTTAAAAATCAAAATAATCAGAATCTTATTAAAAAGTATTTATCTATAAAAAATCAAACCAAATGGACTGGAAAGATGATGCCATATTGAAAAAGAAGCTATTCAAGTGCGTTCTTAAAGGATTTACGCATGCTGAAACTCTTTGCATAGTAAGGGCGAAGTTTACTAACTACCCATGGAGGTAAGCAGTTTTTGAATTGACAATAAAGTATCAGCCGCTGCTAAATACAGGAATGAGTATTCTAAGATGATTGTTGATTTCAGTTTGCGAACACTGAAAAGGAGGCTGAAGTTCTTCGGAATTAAGAAAAACGACGCTTCAATCAGTCCAGCTGATTTAATTCCTGCCTTACAGGTACGTATACATTCCTGGTGTGAATCCGTCCTTCATAAATTAAAGTAATAAGAGAAAATTAACTGATACTCCAGAAAGAACTTCAAGGACCAGGCAAATTAATGGGTTATAGGGCGATGCACCAGCGTATTCGACTAAAGCACGGATTAAGAGTGAAAAGGTAAAAATTAGAAGTACTTTACCAATATTGTTACTATAAATATCCTTATTTTCCAGGGATGATGTTTATTTAGCTATGAACATATTAGACCCTGCTGGACTGGAAGAGCGAAAAGTCATCGGCAAGCGCCAACGATTCCATAAGCGCACGTTCATGTCCAAGGTAAGGAACTTCATGAAAAAAGAATATTCTGATTTTACCATGACTTTTTTGAACAGGGCCCTAATTGGGTTTGGAGTATAGACGGTCATGATAAGCTCATGGGTTTGTACAAGAATGAGTTTCCTCTTGCCATTCATGGATGTATAGACTCATTCTCTAGAAAAATCATCTGGCTGCAAGCATGGCCCAGCAACAGTTCCCCAGAATTGCCGGCTAGGCTGTACTACGAAGCCGTAAAGTCCAAAGGCAGTAAGATTTGTAGCAACAGTGAATATTTTTGTTGGAAAACGTGGTAAGAGTGTTTAGTCACATTAATGCTTTACAGTTCTTCCAGAGTTTATAAGATCTGACATTGGTAACGAAAATACCACCCTTTTTGTCATGCATAACTTCCTAAGAGGTACAGATGACGGATCCGCTCATATTTACGGCTCATCTGTCATGAATCAGGTAAGCAATAATGAGGATATTTGGTTCAGTCCTATAGTGCAAAGGACCTAATACACAGTTATAACCGTCATTACTTTTTTTAAAGGTGATCGAAAGATTCTGGCGAGATTACAGAGAAAAAAATGGGAACTTCTTTCGAGAATTTGTCCAGAAAATAGTGTCAACAGGGCTATACGGTGACAAAGACGGTACAGCCAGGTAACTCTACACCAATAACATAAAAAGAAGCGTATTAATCCTAACTGTATTTTAGGACAATTTTGGCTGTTCTGATGATCCCAATACTGCAGGCTGAACTTCAAAATTTCAAAAAGTACTGGAATTCCCATAGAATCCGAAAGCAAAAAATTAGCCGTCCATGCTCTATACCTGACTTTATGTACAAATACCCTGAAACATTCGGTAATAACGTCTCAAGTTACTGTCTGTATCAAACATTGAATTAATTTCTATCCTGTAGGTTATACGGACTGCAAGTTCGAGGCAGAAGCAGAGAAACTGGCATACATTCAAACAGAGTTCCACTTTTGCAATGAGCTTAAGCTGGTTGAGGACGGAGTCTACCATCACATTGACCAGATACTAATGAAGGCACAGCTTTTTCCAGTGACGCTGAGTAACCTAATCAGTGCCTACTGCTTCCTTTATCGATTATTTGCTTCCAATGGAGTCAAATTAAGCTTGCTGGGGTTCGGAGACGAGCAACCGGGACACTCAAATTCCGCTTCTCCATGATTAATCATTCCAACTGACTACTTTTAAATAATCCGTATCAAACATGGATCAACTTAAAATTATTAAATTAGGAATAAATTCTATAAGCGCTAAAATTATCATATCATTAATCTCGTCTCTACGAATGGGATATATACTCGTCATCCTCGGTTGAAGTACTCAGTAATTCGTCAAAAAAAGACCAATATGCTATTAGTTCCAAGCAATACAGTATCTTTATCGCTGATTGCAACATTTGTGGGCAAAAAACTCTAAGGCGAATTTAAATTGACTTTCAAACTCAAATCCGCTTTTATTAGCAGTTTAGTTAGATACGCGGGCTCAGCACTGGGAATTAATTTAGTTGATGTAAGCAAAGCTTCAAAACAATCAACTTGTCGCTAGGCGGCTGAAACAAAAAACGCAACATTTTTTTGCTTATGCAATTTCTTGAAGAGGAACTCTTGTCTGCCCATTGCTGTGTTGCATGGAGACGACAAGTCATTTCTCAATATTCTTACCTCCGCCCTCGTACTAGTTAGTTAATTTGTTCGAATTAGCATGTACTTTTCAGGAATTAGTGGCACAAGGCAGCCTGGCACAGGAAAGCAGCCGGTGTACCCACAGCCAGGAAAGCAAAAAGGACATCAGCATATGGTATGTGATCCGGTGTCTCAAGATTAATCGGGATCTGATATTTTTTTTACATAGGGCTTCATCCTGATTCAGAGATCTCGGTACGATGTTTCAGAAGCGAAATTTACTCCAATCGATTACAAAAAGAAAGTAAGCGTTTTTATAATTGATAAATATTCTGCGCAGATGTACTGCGCTTATCATAGCAATGCATAGTAATAAGCATCTGCTATGCATTGCTTTGACGCTTTGACTCATACACGTTGCAGTACTAAACTAGCGTTGGCCCTTTTCGGCCACCATAATAGGGCTTCATCCTGATTCAGAGATCTCGGTACGATGTTTCAGAAGCGAAATTTACTCCAATCGATTACAAAAAGAAAGTAAGCGTTTTTATAATTGATAAATATTCTGCGCTAACTTCTCCTATTTCACATCCCTAGATTCCGATTGAAATTTATGACTACAATCATATCTGCAAAAAAATCTGGGCATACTGCGAGGAGAATGGCGCTGAGAATCGTGAGACTCACGACCTTGAAATAATCCTAGGCCCGCTCGGTCCAATCGTAAGCAGCACAGCAGATTTAAACGGCAAAAGGGATTTTTTAATCTTGGTCAAGGAAAAGAAAGTGAATTAGATCAGCTACAGCTAAGTTATCTTTCTACAATTCCATCATGCTCACTCTACCAAGTTGATGTATTAGTACGTAGAATATTCTCAAACTCCTAATCTGAAAAATTTCTGAATCCGTTGCCTTTTTTACTAATGACCAAATGGTCGGTCGGTAATGTAATTGCGTAGAGTAGAGTAGAGGATAATAAAAATGGTCATCGCTAACTTCCTGTTCTTAAATGTTTTCTAACAATGCTGCCTCCAGGATAGAAAGCTTGAAAATAGATACTAAAATTAGAATGAGCAAATTTTAAATAACAGGCGGGGAGCTAAAGTTTAGAATGAGGTATAAAAAACTGATTGAGCGTTCACCATGGTAACTGATGGTAACCTTGAGTATTTATAGAGTTATATATTTGCCTTTGTAAATCAATCGGAACTAACTTCCACGTCCAATGGTTCCAGTTTGGCTACTCGGCAGTAAACATTGCAAGCGTGATTAGCACTGAAGTTTTTTAGGGCATCTTCCTGAAAATTCCCAGCTCCAAAAAAACTGGAATGTTTGAAAAAAGGTTCTTGGTTAGTAGAGTTAATTTAATGGAAATCGGCCACTCATCTTACAGTTCAGGAAGTCCATTTTTGTAGTCGTAGGCTTCAATCGTGGCGATTTCAGGGTCCGTAAACAAATGGCCTACCCCTGCGAAGAGTTCGAACGAATATAGACTCCCAGGAATGAAGGTTAAATATTTACCTTGAATGTCAGTCAGTATGAGTTTACCATCACTGCTCTGGTAAGTGTAATGGGCTAATGCAGCTGCTTTTTTTGAAATCTCCGAAGCGCAGATATTTGGGACATCTGAATTCATAGAGTTATTGAGATGCTTCTCGTAGTTCCCTTCCAGATATTCCTCAATAGTAGCAAATTCTCCAGTGTCAAATTCAACCAGCCAGTTTTGGATATACCTAAAAAAACACGCCCTGATTATTTTGAAAACAGAAATTCAGGACATGTTATACTTACTGTGGAGCTCGATTGCTTCCCAGACGCTTAGCGAAATTTTCTGCCAAGTATTGTGCAGCAGCCTGAGTTTGAACTGCCTGTGAATAAAATTCGGTGGTAAGTGAACGAAAATTAAGCCGCTATATTTTACCGTCACTTTACCTTTTCATTTAGTTCTTTGACGACTGCAGTCATGTCCATATCCCGATTCAACTTTTTAAAATTTTCCAGTCTTTTCTGCACTGCTTCGTCTTTAAATACTTTAATGACGTACAGCTGCTTTGTCAAAAAATCAGCACCCTTGACATCAGCCTTGAATGCATGACGGAATCCTCCACTTTTTATCAAGCTTCCTTGGTGGAGCTGTACGGCTGAGGGAGGAGACCAGAGGTGCTTGCCAGCGGCAGCGTTATAAGTGAAGGACTTGATCATCCCTTTTCTCCCTTTAAAATTAATTCAGATGAATCACAGTTCTGATTTTAATTGATTCACGTACTTACAGGTGAGCTCCTCCCTGACAGAGAGGCCAAGAGCCATTACTTGAGACGGTTTCACTGGAGTATTAGAATAAAAAAAGTCGTGATATTAGTTAAAGGCTAAGTTCGGAATAAATACGAAAATCAGTTAGAGAGAAAGAAAAGCCTTTCACTTACGTTTCAGTTCTGGCATCCTAGATTTTTTCATCGGAGGCTCGCTGAAAACTTCTGCGTCGCTTTTCCGTACTCTCGAAATCAAGATAACATCATCTTCCTCGACAGGGACTGTGGTACATTGCTCTGTTTTCTCTTTAAACATAATAAGAAATTCCGTTTTGCCTTGCAGCTCTTCTTCGGTACTGACGACGGGTCCAGTACTCGTCGCAATTATATCCACGTCGTGTGTGGCTCTTAGAATTCCGAACTTTTCTTCGTAATAATCCAGGATCTTCTGTCGAAATATCTCTAGGTCAAAGAAGTCGTCGACTCGAATCTACCTCATAAAAAACTTTTAATTGCTTTAAATCAACATATTATGGGGTGGTCTTACGCTTTGATTAATTTCGTCAGCGCGAAAACTTGGTACTCCTCCTCTTCCTTTGACTTCAGTGCAGCGTCGGGTTCGTATGAATCCCTATTAGAAGCTGTAATTAGAATTCAGTCGCATATGGAAGCCAAAGGAGCTTACCACTTTGCTGGAGCCTTTCGTTCCTTTCTTATTTCCTGCAGGTTGATCAATTCTGGCCCGCTTATTTTCAGTTCCAATTTTCCGTAAGGCAGCCAGATCTAGGTAAAATTAAGTTTGTCGTTAGAAGCAGGAAATTGATTGTTAGATGGGTTATTGCTGAGTAAGATTATCTCTAATCTGTGATTGCCCTAATATGCGTAGTTTATAGTAGGTTACCTTCTCCGAAGTTCCGTGGCGGAAGTTCTGGTGGGTCGTAGTCATCTCGTGTGTGATGATGTTGCTTTCGCCTTGTACCCATATTGGCTGGGTTCGTTATAAAATAATACGAGACCAAATATTAATCACTTGTAGTAAGTCCTAAATTAAAGATCTCTTAATGTTGATTGTCCTAATGTTGATTGTCCTTTATTTTTTTTGGAGGGTAAAGTTTGGGATGAGTTTAAGTAGTGGACACAAAAGTTAGGGTGAAGCTAGCAGATGAAAACTTTTAAGTTTCTTGTGACTTTCCCAGTCTGATTAAAAAGGATTGGGTTTTCGGATTGTTAGCGTTTTTTCGAACAGTGTTTTCGAAAATTTTTGAAGATTTGGAAAGAAAAGGCTTTGAAATTGTTAGTAAAGAGAAGGGTAGTTGCTTGGGACTGACCCGGTCGGGTTGGATAACAGCTAGGTGAAAGTTACGCGTAACTTAATTTGCAGAGGCGAGCTATTTACGACCACTTACGTTTTGTGGTCACTACAGATTACTGAATTGCAGTCTTGACAATTGACACGTCATTCGAAAGCATCTATACCTTGATTCTTAATATATACTACACTTGGCTTTTTTGGGCACCAGAGGGTAAGGGGGCTGACCTTCAGCGACCCATACTCTACAATTCTAAAAAATTTTAATTTGCAAAAATGACCTACTGCAGTCCATTTAACGCTAACGTGTTAAGCCGCGGTATTGCCTGTCGTATCATGTGAAGCCAGATCCAGTTTTGCACGCCAACTTTAGTCCCTGCCATCCTCGGAATTGCTCGTCGGGTTGCTCGTCGGGTTCCTTACGCTGTTTTACTCTCCTGGGAGGAGCCACAAATAATGCGTTCGGACTTGGTCGAGGAAGAGCCGCGAAATTTAAAAAAATAAAAAAAACCAGATGCAAGGAGCAGCGAAGGGAAGCATTGCACATTGCAGTGCATTAATAGTATATGTAGGTGTTTGAATTTGAATTGCAAGGCAGAAACCGCCGTTGCTTTTGTCTTACAGAGCGGAACCGATGTACTACGCTTATCATAGCAATGCATAGCAGTAAGAATCTGCTATGCATTGCTTCGACTCATCCATGGTGCAGTGCTAAACTAGCAGTGGCCCTTTTCGGCCACCATACTTTACCAATGTCAAACTGTCAGAAGAGCTGCACGGGCTGAGTACCTTGTAGCCTATGCCTCCTCACCGTGCTCTCAACTGGAGGAAACTCCGAGATCATTAATACCCGTGATGAGGATGACCATTTATTATTATTTTTTCTTCTTGTCCCTTCTTTTAATGCATTTTCCTTGAGGGCCTTGGCATGGAGTAAAGTGATGATGAAGAAGGAAGATTTTTAAATTCATTATTATTTTTGGTTCTTTAAAAACTTGATGCCTGGGAAAGAGCATCAAGAGAGGGACTGGTCCAAGCTCATGCTCATCTCCTTTGGTGAATTGTGTAGGGAGGATAGATAATCATCTCCATCATCATCATCATTTTGAGCCGTCGTCGTGATTTAGGAAGATGAATCTAAAGTTTCCTGCTATTATAATCCTCAACCCTCCTTTGGCTACGAAGTTTAATTTGCAAAGCTATGTTTAGTGCCCGGAATATTTATTTAACATGTTCTGTTCGAAATTAATTCACAAATAAAATAAAATAAAAATAGTAAGCGATCTCCTGGCCGAACTTTGTTTTTTTTTTTAAATACAACATGAAAACACAAATACGTGTACTCTGGCTATGAACCTTGCACAAGAATACACAAATAATTTGTAGCTAAAGGGTTAACCCTTTCTTATGCTCTGTTGATCAATTTACGGAGAAATTGGTGGAAATTGAAAATTATTCTTCTACATTTTCATGAAATTCATTTTTTTACCCTCAATTGCGAAATTGTAAAAAATATTTTTCAGCTTCAATATTTTAAAATAATCATTTTATACTATTATTAGTTTCAAAAACAAGTTTTCAATCCCTATGAATTTCAAGTTAAGAGACCGACAAACAGATCGCTGAGTCCAACTCTGAAAATTAGTTTTCCATTGTTCTCCCATTCATCATTCCAGTTCCTCCATTTACTCTGACACTTTTCCTGGAGCATTATTACTAAGCAAAGCCATGGAAACTTTGCATGTAAAAAGAAAGGGTTAAGGGGTTAAGGAAAAGGTCAGAGAAGGTGTGGTAATTTTGGCTTTTCGGGATTTTCGGAAAATTCGTGCTAGATGTAGGGAAGATTCAGGGTAAAGCCAGTGCTTGAGTTGTGGCGATGGGATTTGAAGGTATATAATTCTTCCATGCCTCAGAAGTGCAGCTACCTATAAGTGAGATCCAGAGTTCTATTTTTAGCTTAATGTAAACTCATTTAACTCCTCGTTCGTTGGCTTAAAAGCATTTGAAAATGCTGATGCTTAGTTCTGAGAGGACTAAATAAAAATCTGAGAGACCTCAAGAAATGAATAAAACATTATCTCATCCTCTTTTGTAAATTTTGAGTTCATGCAGGTACACACCGAGGATCTGCTCAAGGAGGATGTTGAAGCATTATTAGGATTGCTATTGATGAAATTTAATTAGGTGGGATCCTATTGGCTTTCTGCTTATAAATGAATTCACAGATTTTGGAAATCGGAACAATGAATTTTGCTGAAGGATTTTACAAAAATTATTCCTCAGGGATTGCAGCTGGAATTTCAATAATCTGAATTTCTGGAGTAAATCTGATTCTGGAGATTTCATTTTCTCTTTCATAGGAGTAGGAATAGCAGGAGGAGGAGATTTGCAGATGACTGTGGTCACCATCATGATGGGAAGAGATTTGAAATAATGATTTTTTCTTGGTTCTGCTATTATTGCTGCTGCTGGGAGAAGAACAAAGGATATTTTTTTTCAATGGGAGATTCAATCCAATGATTATTGTTATCCTCTTTCCTATTATAAAAAAGGAAGGCCTAGGGAGATGGGAGAGGTTAGCAAAAGTAGAAAAAGAGGTTTTATGCCCACTTGGTCACGTAGACGAGGTAGGAGCATAGCCTAGCAACAAGGCTATATCCCAGAAAACGCATGGCAAAGCCTTTTACCGGCAAGCAATCAAGGATCCGGCGAAAACAAAGTTGAGAGCCCCATTATATTCATCTCTTAATTTTTTCATAGGAAGTTTTTTTGTGAATTATTAATCCAGTCCTTTTCCTTAGAGAACGGAAATTTTTTGAGAAAACTTTTGAAAAAAGAGAATCACCTCGGTCACCTCAATCGATCCTGATCCTCATCTCAGCTACCACCTCCTGATTGGTGGAGAGGCATTGACTCTTAAGCCCTGCGATATGACAGAAGTTGGACTCCTAATAACAATTTCCATTGTTTCATCCGCGTCCTCATTCTAATAATCTCTCTCATAAATTTCAGTTGCAATAAACTAATTATATTCATCTCTTAATTTTTTCATAGGAAGTTTTTTTGTGAATTATTAATCCAGTCCTTTTCCTTAGAGAACGGAAATTTTTTGAGAAAACTTTTGAAGAAAGAGAATCACCTCGGTCACCTCAATCGATCCTGATCCTCATCTCCTGATTGGTGGAGAGGAGGCATTGACTCTTAAGCCCTGCGATACGACAGAAGTTGGACTCCTAATAACAATTTCCATTGTTTCATCCGCGTCCTCATTCTAATAATCTCTCTCATAAATTTCAGTTGCAATAAACTCTGTAGTTCCACTATCTGTAGAAATGCATCGTCAGTTCTGTGATCTCAAGCATATGATGAGGTTTTTGCTGGCAGAACTTTCCCTAATGCTGAATATTGTCCCCTTCTTCCTCAGCTATGGCTTATTTTTTGGTGGATTGAAAATAGAGGCTGTCATTCGACAGAGGGTGAGTTTTGAATTGCAGAAGGCCTCGAATGTTCTCCGGCCTTCTGCTGCATCTCTGATAAAGCTTCGTTGCAGAAGTGATTTTTGCAGTAAAGCCCCTTCCTTTCAGCTTGGAACTTATTTTTCTATGCTGAACGGGAGAGGCGAATCTCTGTCTTTGTTTCCTTATGTTGTTGCTATGCGGTTTCCCCTTCTTTGCTGTTGGAAAACTCATAGCCATCGCAGGAGTGCTGGCCAATGAGGAGCTGGCTTGGCGATGAAGCAGGGGAGATGAGTCCTATGCATCCCAACGTAAATTCACCCTAGCTATATGCTTCCCCTTGCCTTTGCTCTGTAGGAATAAAGATAAAACTGAGTGGTTACCAGGGTGTTCTCAGTCAGTCAGTCACTCGCTGTTAGGGAAGGAAGGGAAGGTTTTAGGAGGCAAGTAAGGCTAGCCAAGCGTCCTCGTACAAATTTTAGTCCTTAACAATCAATAATTTTAATTTTAATTTTAATTTCTCATTTTTAATTTCTCTCCAAAATTTTCATTTCCTTTTTTACCACCTTGAGTACAAATTGAGTCTCAATTCGTTTTTTAACTTTTTTCGATACTTTTTTTCAATAGCCGGTGAGTCAGGCTAGTAGTGGTAATAAATTAGTAGGCAGGGTTTCTGATTAGACTGGAAAAGTATAAAACTAGGCTGAGTTAAGAGGAAGCACTTCAGTTGAGCACTGGAACTGGAAGGAGTAGGAAGCCTAAAAAATCACTAAGCAGTAGTGAAGCCAGGTTTTTTAACTTCAGTCATCACCGGCTTTATTTTTTTTCCAAATCTCTCTTCTTGTTTTTTTGAACTTTTTTGTTAGCAAAGTCTTATTTTTAAGTTTTTGCCAAAAAAAAAGCCTCCCTGAAGCGAGAAGTAAACTAGTCTTTGAGAACACGACAAAACAAAGAAGTTCATCAGTTTATTGCCAAATGTCTTTCAAGAGTTGAGGAGTTAATTAAGTTTTGTCGGAATTAACTGAGAAGTTCAGCCATCATCTTCTATAATTCCATCATCAGATCTGTGAAAATCGAAGAGTACCTTTAATTTGTACGAGAGAGAGAGACAAAGAAAAAATGATTCAATTGCAACAATCAAATATGGAAGTCATACTTAAGAGTCCAGTACTCGATGTCAACGCCAACTACAAAGGTAAAATTTTAGTTGAAATTTTGTAGTACTAAGATCCATCTCAATTATTTTTTGGTAGTCGTTAAAATTTTTTTAAAAATTTTTCGTTTTCAAAATTTTATGGTTTTTGGTTTCGAAAGGTCTGTATTTTTCGGTAAATTGAAATCGAACAAGAGTCGTGAGTTTCTAGAATTTTCCTACTCATCCGGTGAGCCTGACGTGTTTTTCAAGTAATCTGAACTGATGAGATTGAAAATGCAACTCTCTTTCATAATTATCTCTTCCTAATCATAATTCTATCGAATTCATTCATTTCGTGCATTTTAGGCAAACAGAATTTTCTGAAAAAAAGCAGTTGTTGCCAATTTAGCGTCTCTGTAAAATCCAATGATCGAGTTGGTCTAAATCTGAAACTCAGTTTTTTTTTTGTTTTGTAATTAATCAGCCCATTGTCACAGCTTTAATGAAGTCCTTGGGCTAGAATTATACAAGGAGGCCCGTTGATTTGAGCTGATGGGCATGAGTTGCATTCGTTTCTTCGACAAGAAAATTATTGGCTTTGGACACTGCTATATTGAAATTCAAGAACGCGAGTTGCTACAACAAAGGGATTACGTTAGCATTAGACCCTGTAACTCACGCACCTAGATTTTTTTTTTTGCAAATAATTTTTGCCAAAGCTTCCTAAGCTTTTGAGAGGCGAACCGGCCTAGTTTTCTCATCTGAGGCCATTCAACTCCTCTTGTTGAAATTAACACGGCAACCACCACGACGAAAACCGCCTCGCATAAATCCCATCTGCAGTTTTCTACCGTAAACGAGTAAGAAAAAATACTAAGCACTGAAAAACAGTTGTAATCGAATCCGTTGCTCAGTATGATTTTAACATTGCAAAAATCCTTCAATATTTCAAAATGTTTTTGTTTCCTTCAAAATTTCAATTTAAAAAAATGAATCACCTATAAAGCGGTCTAATTTTTTATGAGCTTGCTCTGTAAACGTTTGAATGAGGAAATGTATAGAACAATGGGTTCGTCGTTCATTCTGTTGCCAAGTTTAAGAATAGGAAATTTTCCACTGACCTCTGACACCGAGTATGAGAAGATGAGAACAATTAATTTTCACTCTTCATATTCTAATTCCCATTGTTTCTTATTTAATTACCCACCATCACCGGCATCATATAAACTGATGAGAAGCCGATGAAAATCCTCATTAGTCAATCCTGTTCAGTTCAAACAAGACTGTATCGTACGATGAAAATTCAGTTCCTCCCTACCCGTCATACTCGTTCAGCGAGTCTTCTTGAGGACACCACTGATCAAAGTAGTGATAGGGGTGAAGACAATAAATTCAAGAGTCGTAACTCGTCAGGTTGGACAATTAAAAGTTATAATGTGTGTATCTCATTTTTTCTTTTTTTTCGTAAGAAAGCCAAAAACGGCACGTTTACTCATCCTAAATTTAAAAGCTCAGGGTATCCCCTTACATTTTTTCTACAACCTGTTTTCCTTTGTCCCATCTTGAAGAGTCCTGATTTTGGTCTTTTAAAGGCCCCCCTCCTCTTTTTTTCTTCACAACTGAGGCAAAGGACCTCAGAAAGTTTTTAAAAGATAAAGGAGGGATTAGATTTCCCTTTCCAAACATGATCCATTATTCAAGGAGACAGTTTTCTTCTCAAAATAGGCACAGGTGGATCTTTTCGATCCTGCACCCTCGTAAATCTCATAGTCATCTCAAAGAAATTAATTTTAACACAAGTGACTAATTTCTTCTTTTTCATTTTTATTGCAGAAGGCTACTGGGGTCAGAACGAAGCCAGTGTTGGGATTGAAGTTGATGTGGAATCACCGGAACCGCCATGTACGGTCCGTACCGTTGCACTCCGACTCGAAGGTGCCCTCCGTGAGGCGAAGAAAGCTCATCTCCAAACATCCGAAGTCCTACTTCCGCCTGATCTCCTTACCCGCGTCGCTCGTGATATTCTCCTGATGGCTGAGACTGAACCCTGTGGCCTCCGCGGCTGCCTCATCGTACTGGACTTTGAGAGCAGTGGTCAAAATTCTTCGCAGCCTAATAGTACAAATTCAACGAATAACAATTCCCTCTCAACCGCTAACAATAATCTGACTACGCCACCTCCCCCGGTCACTTCTTCTGAACCCACCACCGCATCTACTAACAAGAGGAACATTGGAATAATCAAGTGTGACCATCAGACTGTGACAACTTTCGGTAAGCGACGCTAATCAACATTGCTACATGCATTTAGCTCTGCTTTCTAATTTTTTCTCTCAATATTTTTAGAACTCCATTTGATCCTTCGTGAAGATCTCGCACCCTGGTATTCTCGCCTTCCGCAAATCCTAAGGTAAGGAAAATAAAAAATTGTGCATTTTCCCCTTTGATCCCATTTCACTAGTAAAATTTATCGAGACCACACTTGAGGGGATTGAATTTTCACTTTGTAATTACGTTTTGACGTCATGACCTGCCTGCCTAGCTTCCCAACAATTCTCCTCTCAAGATTGGTCAATATAATGACTGAGGAAATTAAAATCAGAAAATAATGATAGCTGGCTCTGAGCCTCGCAATGTAATTTAATTAAAGAATTTACTAACGATTGCTTGTTTAATTTTTACGTAGGAATCTGGCCAAAGGTGGAGCGGTTGTCGTTAGTCCAGCCTACACCATCGCCAAGAAGAAGCTGTACCGGTCCCACTAGCCATCTTAATTCTTCAGGACACCGATTAACGTTAACCAACGTCCTCGACTCTCTTTTCAGTATACACACCTCTTCATATCTCTTCTCTGATTGGTCCTCCATGGAAATTAAGTCCTCAAGCTAACAATCAATCCACATCACTATCACCACCATCATCAGTAAGAAAAATTATTAGTCTCATAACTCATCCGGCTTGGAACTTTCACACACCTCCACTGGCTACACCAATTTGGAAATCTGTAATTGACGGGGAGAAATGAAAATTTTCTTTGGATTCGAAATAACCTGACAGCATGACAAAAAATTTTCTGATTCTTAAAAATAATTACATTTTTTCCAAATATTTATTCTGAAAATTGAGAAATTTTAAATAATGTAGAGAATGGGTCAGCTGGGCTTGGGCCAAAAATATTCTGGGGGTGGGTCTCTCTTTTGTTTCTTTGTTATCAGTCATCAGATTCAATACCCCCGTTCTATCTCTCAGATTATACAAGTTAAAATTAGGCCTTTATCTTTTGTTATCCACATTCGTTTAATTAAGTTACAAAAAAACATCACCTAGTCTTTCTCCAATTTCCTCCTCCAAAAAGGAATAACGGAACCCAGTAATGGAATGGAAGGTGTGAATAACTTTTTTTTTTGTTCTGAAAAGTGATAAAATTACAAAAAAAAATCATCCACCGATAGTAATAATAATATTAGGTTAGTCTTTACATTTGTACCTCCATTTCTTAGTTTTCTTTTTGGCTAATTAACACCATGTAAAGGTAGGAGCCATGAGTCCTCTTTAATTAATGTAGAAGGGGGTTATGAAGTGAAGGGAAGAATTTAATACCAAAACCGATGTAATGTTGTACATTTAGTCAATTCGTGGGAGAAAAGCAATTTTTGTTGGTTATTATTGTGGTCATTGCAAACGGAAATGAAAAGGTTTTTTTGCAAAGATTTTTGGAAGTCGTTTTGTTTCTCGAGTCAAATTCAAATCGTAACACCAAAATTCAAATTTAATTAAGTTCAAATCGCGTTTTTTAAATCGAGATTTTTGTTTTGTTTTGTCGTAACTCGTAAGAGATGATAAGACTGATCACTGGAAGCTGTGATCTGAGGGAGAAATTCTTTTAATTTTGCTCGATTCTAATATTGGCAAAAGTAAGTGAAAAATTTTAAAGATGGTGAAGAAATTATTGTGATCAAATCAATTAGCTCTTTGCATCTGTTGATACGATTTGAAAAGGCATTATGGGAAAATTGCAAAATGAGAAAAGGAAGAAAAAAAAGTCACAAAATGGGAAAGGGAAAAGTTAAAAGTCTAAAAAAATGCCAAAATTACAAAATCGTTGAAACAAAAAAAAAGTTAGTAATATTATAAGTACCTTAATTGATTAGGTTAAGTCCAGCTAACATTGGATTAACTTGTCACGTCTTCGTCCTCGATTGATTAGGTGTGAAGAAAAAAAAATTGTGGTAAATATTTACCTTTAAAATCCTTGTTACACGTGTAATTTACCTTCTTTTAAACTAGAAGCTAATCAAACTGAAAACAAGGAGGAAAGTGATGAAAAATTCGGTGGTGTTAATTATTGATGGAAAAGAACGGGGAAAGATGGTGAGGTATATGTGGTGGTACTATATACGTTTTTTTTTCAATTGCTATTAATTCTTAGTCTGTTAATCATCGTCACTATACCTTCTTGTACAAACTCTAGGATTCTAAGAACTTTTTTTTTTGGATTTGAAACAGACTCTCGGTCAAAAAAAAAGAATGTAACCTTAAACCCAGTGTAGCTATTAAGCTTCTCTTTTTTGTACCACCGTAATTTAAATCAAACTAATTCATTGGATACCTTCATTTTATTGTTAAAAATCTGAAATTTGAATAACGCAGCTTTCCTGAGCTCATTCTACTCATGATGTGCAAATTTCTATATTATATTGAAAACAGAAGAAAAAGTATTGGCAGAGCATTGCGAATGAATTTCATTCAATAAAAATGATTATAAAGAGCACGAAAATATAGGTCTCTTTCATTTTTTCGGGAGTGACTGGAGTGCGAATAGCGCTGGAAAAAAGTTCGAAAGTCTTGTACAGCTATTTTAGCTAAAATCCTGCAAATTTTGCGGTCAGAAAGCATAGTATAGGCTAGAGCTCCTAACTTTTTTTCCTGATGTGCAAAATTACCTCTACAACTCTTCTAGCAGGCAGGTTTGCCAAAACGTAAAATTTGGCGATCCACTTTGACAAGGCTGAATTCTAGTTCTGACTGATTAATTTCATCCATTATTTTCTGATCTCTGAACTTTCCTGTCTCAGAATTATCCTTGGGTTATCGTCTCCATTACAAACCAACCTACTAGGGGCCAACGTCTCGTCTCCGGGTTGAAAACTCGTGAGTTTTGCGATATTGTCGATAACTGGGACGACAGCGACAACGGGTTGAACCATTGAACTAGAAAGGTCAGAGAGTAAGGCTAAAGATAGGGAACAGGGAAGTGAATAAGAAATTATTTCTGATTTAAATATCCCCTGCCTGGCCCTGGAACTTCACATTTTTCGTGGGATGGGTTATGAGCCAGTGATAAATAAACGGAGTGACTGGTGAGTACCAATTACCAATCTCACTCTGCTCTGCCGCTAGCTGCTGGCAAATTTACCAATGATGTCAAGTAGCGCTGGAATACTATGGGAAACAGTAAAAACACTGTTTACATTAATGCCCGCTGAGGATTGGCCAATAATTGTTGTTGTCAAACTTTATCAAGGAAGTCAAAAGATTATTTTGCAGAGAAAACTGAGAGCCCAGGAAGGGTTACGGAATCGCTTGAGAAAATCTATGGCTAGAAACTTCGAGCAGTACTCCAGTACATAGTATAGGGGTTATCAAATTGAAATCCTGGGGAGCGACATAGGTAGAAGTTGTTGACATTAGGAGCCAAGGATTTTAACAGCAAACCTGCTAAAACCAGTTTCAACGTTTCTCCTTCCATATGTTCATTGCCTTGAATTCTTAATCTCATCTCCAGTGTAATCCAGAAGCTGAACTTTCGCTTGCAGTCCATTCCAGGATCAAGCGATAGTTCCAAAAGTCCACGCTCCAGGAAAATCCTGCGACACAAACCCTGGTGCTGCTGGCTCTGCCTTTGTCCTTTCTTGCTATAAATTCAAAATTTTAATTCATATTCTGATAAATGACGAGCATGACTCACGGCATCCATTGTCAAGCGATGGTTTCAAATGACTCATATTCATTTTACCTGGATACCTCATTTGTCTGGAAGCAGAGTTTGCAGACCTCGCATTATTTTTCGGTTAAAAAATAAATCCGTCATTCAAAAACATGTTTTTCAAACTTTCTGCTGTAATTTATACAGGACTAAACATAGTGATGAAATCATTCTAATCATCAACTTACTGATGAATTCATGAATTAATTTTCTTTTTCCTTTTTTTTCTTCTTTTTAATTTGATAAGCTCATCCTAGGCTTTATAGGTTCTTAGATTTCTTAATTTCTTATTTCCCTTGTCTTGTGTGCAAGGGGCAGGTAAACATGCACAGCGTCTTTTAAATAGTATATCTCTGAAAACAGAACTTTCATTTTTTACGACCTTGCTTAGGATTTAAGCGTTTTCTTTGTTGCAAGCTTCATCTCTGCTCTCCTCCTGCCCTCATCATGAAGAAAGGAAAAGAAAAGACAAAGTTCTTCTATAACTCCTCCTGGCAATAACAATTTTTATTGTTACGAGGAGAATAATAGAAAAGTGTAAGTTTCCACATCCATCTTGAGCAAGAACTAATGTGCTAAACCATAATAATACTAACCCTCATATACCGTCCAACAGCAGCGTTTAAATTTTAAGCAAAAGCTGACAAGAAAAACAGGATAAAACTCCAGGATACAAATTATAGCTTCGTTCCCACAAAAGCGTTCTAAAAAGTTGGAAACGAAGAAATAATAGAATTTATTTTTGGCTCAGGTGTGCTCCTCAGTTTTATGGGGATAATTCCTTAAGGGAAATCTTAGGGGAGCAGGGAAAACCTAATCGAGGCTTCCATACAGTAGCGTTGAAAGATCTACAGGAAAATATTATTCTATCCCATGCTCCAGTGTTGATTTTTCAGAGCACTGACCCCCGAGTAGACCAAGTTAAATATCTCATCTAAATATTACCTCACTCGAATTAAAATTAAAATGGAGCAAGATAAAATATTCGTAATTCACTACTCTAGGAGGGCGCAGATGGTCCATGTCCATCGGCTTGAATTAAAATTATTATCCGAGTTTTCTATTTATTAATAGCGCGAGCGCTATTCATGCGAATGCAATGTCCGTCCGTCCGTCCGTCCGTCCGGCCGTCCGGACGCCCGCACCTCTAGATCTCAGCAACGGTTACGGATTGAGTTGATTTTTGGTATGAGAGTTCTTTAGGGTCCCTAGTTGTTCACTATTATGTTTAAAAGCGGTAAATCAAGTTTTGAAAATTTTTGATTTTTGGCCCATATGTGTATATGGGTATACCCGGTACACCCCCGTTTACACCCGGTATATCCCTGTTTACATCCGGTATACCCCCGTTTACACCTGGTATACCCGGTATACCCCTGTTTACACCCGGTACACCCGGTATACCCGGTTCTCTCGCGCTATTCCATACATCCGTCTTGCACGGTTTATTTTTAGGTTGCCACTGTATTTAAAACCTCCAAGCGATATACAGAAGGAGAGAGTGATTGATAATGGCGAATTAGGTATGTGGTTTTAATTCCTCACAGCCGTTATTACGTCGCTGTTCAATATCCCACAATCCCAGCCACTCAGCCAGAAGCTTAAAAATAGATCATGTACTGCTCAATGAACTCGAAGGTTGAATGACCCGGGCCATGGTCAAAAATTAGAGCTGGTTAATTTTTAGGCATAGTAAACATGGTCTGCTTTTATCCAGGAAATTGAGCTACATATCTTTGATAGTGTGGTTAGATTAGTAACTTTGTGGTTATTTACTCTCTGCTTAATTTTTCTGTTTTTGAATTATTTATCAGTCATAATCAGCAGTAGATTAACTACTCGGGGCTGCTTAGAATTAAAATTATTTTGTTTTATGCAAAATATTCCAAGAATGGTATCATGCTTGAATGCCGAGTTGTCGGACGTTGCTTATGCGCTTAAATAATTAGGTTTTATTTTTGGTCAAAACGTAAAACTCAAAACTGTCACTAATAAATTTAGTTTACTAGATTTTTGTTTCAGGGGTTTTCATCTCATAAATAATCCAATGACCAAGGAGTTGTAACCTAAAGTTTTTCTCGACAAATTTCCTACGGTGACAGGGGAAAATCAACGAAAATCCCAACAATACCTGAAAATCCACAATGTGAAAATCCCCAATCTTTGAAAATCTCTAACGTGGACACAAATTTGCTGGGACTGTTGAGTTGAAGGACCGACCTCATGTCTTTTACCATTGAGTGTCACCTTTGCATAGCATATCACAGCGAAGGACTGTAAAGTCTCCCATAGGAGCTTCTCACATACTGGGGATCTTTAGATTGGAAATTTTCATAGATTTCAGATTTCCACATATTGAGAATTTTCATAATTTGAAATCTTTTTATATTGGAGATTTTCGTTTTTGGGATTTTCTCATGGAACGGTTTCCTATTGCAAGCCGCAGGGTACAGCACGAAAATGGAAATTGTGTGGACATACAGCAGTGACTGACAAGAACCGATGGATTAGTTTTGATTTGTGGTCCATTTTTAATATCTGAAGAGAAATAGGTTCACATTGGTTTTACTGTATTGGGTTAGGGAGAAGCATATTATTAATAGCGCGAGCGCTATTCATGCGAATGCAATGTCCAGATAACTCACGAACGGATGATCGGATTGACTTGATTTTTGGTATGAGAGTTCTTTAGGGTCATAGCTCGGACAAGTTCGTTTTTCAGCCCGATC
>JABASM010000407.1:0-23621 GCA_019776545.1 Brachystomella parvula
AAGTCAGCAATTCATAGAATTTTCAAAAACCCCCATATACACCCGGTACTCGGTATGTGTGTACACCGTATGAATTACACTCGCGCTATTCCATACATCCCGTGTTTGCACGGTTTATTCATATTATACTTATTTTTAGAAGTCAACTGCGCAACGTTCTGTTCATAGAACAAACAAACCCCGCACCTCGTCCTTAACTACTAGTATTATTGTAGTAACAGTGTGAATGAATCATCAAAAACTTTACGCTACTGCTACTGATTTTGAATTTCAGGCCAAGCTATTTGGTTCCAGTTTACAAAACGGCTGAACGTCGAGGTACACTTTCTACCACTGGTCACTCAACCAACTTCGTCATTGCAGTTAGCCTTAACACACAGCGACCGCCGGAACACTGGATCATGCGAGGCGTTGCTCTTCTTTGCCAATTATCCCAATAGTAGTAAAAACCGTACTAAAGTAAATCTATGAAGTATTAAACGTCAGATTTTCAATGGAAAGAATTGCTGAACATGCGCGGCGGAAAGCACTCCCAGTTCAAAGTTGGAGTTATTGACCCCTTTCCTTTGTTACACCACACATTTATTTTTTCAGTGCTTCAGAGTAGAAATCACATGTTCTGTATTTACTTCGTTAGTAAAATTATAATTTATCCGAGACTAACTTTGTTAGCATAGCATAGGCAGTCGGTTCGAAATAAATTTTCACAAGAGAAGTCTGAAAATCAAATCAAAGTAAGCTGTAAATATTCGTCTTCCCAATTTTATTTCCCAATTCTCTGAAGTCTGACTAATATTTATAGGCTTTAACTATTAAGCTTGCCCAATGAATCAACCGATTTCCACAAATTCTTCGGTATCCATCAGCAATTCAGAGCTTTACGTTGCTACAGGTAAGCAAAGGTATGAAGCTAAAAATTAGCGTAAAAAGTCAGGCAGGTGTACTTTTCCATGTAGCAGATTTAGACAAAAGCTCAAGGAAATCCTCGGAAATAACTCAACCAAATCAAAATGATATTAAGGAGTTCAAGGAAAACAATCCGTCCCCTCGCCATTGGTCCAACGAAAAGTTGATCCGCTACTTGCGACTTCACGACTACAAAGAGAACATAATCCAGAATGCAGTTGGGGTAAATTCCCTAGCAGGCAAACAATCCTATGAGTCTAATTAGCATTATGACCACAGAAGCGGGATGGTCAAGAATTTCTCAAGTTCAACAGGCAAGCTCTAGCAATGCGAACGGATATGAGGTCTGCCATTGGAATAGCAAAGATTGTGATGGACCTGCGGGAAATGGCACAGGCTTACAGCTACCGTATGGAGATAAAGAACAGCGGACAACGACCAGTCCAGGATGTTCTTCGTGAATCGCAGAAGGATAAAGCACCTCTACGGCTCCATACTCCAGAGAAATCGAGGCAGGAGGCTGTGTCTGCCTGTCCAGTGCTGCATCAAGCTCCAGGGGACGGCACCTTGTTACTTTCGCCATGTATTCTCTACGGCTACGACGAGCGAGAGGTCGTAGTCAGCAGCTCGTGGAGTCCCCTCCATGATCACAACTACAGTTTACGCGTTTAAGGTCTAGTCCCGCTACGAGCATCTCTCCTCCATGCAACAATTAGAAATAAATCCTCAGTCCGAGTTGGAGTAGAAGCAAGCTTTTGATTGACAGCTTGTTTTTTTAAGGTTGAGCCAAACCTTTGTAAAGAGATTAAAAAATTCCATTCTATCGCAAGCCTTTTTTCGGTTTGAAATGATGGATTAAGAAATGACAAAAAAGATTTATTCAATTTAATTCTTATTTTCTCTTCTGATTATAACGTGAGCGGAGTGTGGAAGCAGCAATAAATATAACAAGCCGTAGCAGTTTGGTGCCTGCTGTATTTTTGATAAGGGGGACCAGGCCAGTACTGCGTTACGAATCCCTAGAATTCGCTACGCCTAGGTTTTCATTGTTGTTTTCATTTCCGGGTTTTTTTTTGGTGTGTCATTCAGAAATCCGGCTGTTGGAGACTCAACCTTTGAACTGAATGTGACATTCAAACAATTCAAACAATGTTCCTTCAACACGGGACTCTACAGCTTGAATAATTAAAATCTAACTGTAGATTTTTAATGATACTTGTTTTTCAAGATGATTTGGTGATAAGCGAAGGTTTCGTAACAATAGCCGAACACTCTTCGAATTTTTCACCCCAAAATCCTAGAATGGTCTATACCTGAAATGCAGCTGCTTCGATTGTTCTGATTCCTCAGCAAACTGCTCAGAAAACCAAATCGTATCAAATCAGCCACAAAAAGTAATCAAATTTTTTTGAAAAGTTAGGAAATGCAACTGCTAGATAAAATACCCTCATTTCAGGATACAATCTGTGAAAATTTCTGTTGTTCTGAATTGAAAAATTAAAAGAAAAATCCTTTCCTGTGAACGTAACATTGGATTATTATTATATGTTGTTACAGATTGGAACTTAAGATTTTTTTTGAAAATCTGTTAGAATTAGAGATAATAGAGATAAAACTAACTCCTCTTCCACAAAAGAATAGGCATTTTTCATTGTTATTTTTTGTTGGCTGGACTAACAATGGAAAACTGAAAATGGGTGAGAATGGGTAAGCCTCCGTTTGTGGTCTTGTTTTGATCTAATTTTTCCCTAATTATCCCTCTTGTTCCTCTTATATTTCAACTCAATTCTGGAAAAGCTCTGCTTTCACCCCCAAAAACTTTGCAATCAATCATAAAATACAGAAGACCCTTCGCCCTTTGTTTTCCTACCCCTCCCTCCTCCCTTGATGATGATGAAATACCCGGAGTTTTAATAAAAATGAACTGCATTTACTCATCAACGGTAATACTTTTTTTTTTTTTGCTCACAGGTCTGATGTTCTCATTTGCTAAAAAATTGTCTCCCTTTTATATTATAATCATCCCCAATACTTTTTTCATTATCGTTTTGATCACTTGAAGTTTGAAATTGATCCTGTTGTGTGAGGATGAGGCCAAATCTCAACAAAAGATTTTGAATCCGTGCAGAGAGAGAGAAATGAGAAGGAAAGGGATTGTTGGGATTTGAGGTTTTGAGACTGATTAAAAAAGTATTTGGATCTGAATAGGAACTGAGGCGAGCATTTGAGGGCTCCTGATGAATAAAGGTGTGTCTGCAAAGTGTCATGGATGAGTTAATTCGATCAAAGGGACCCCCTTCCTCCCCATCTATGAAAAGAAGGGTTTATATTTAGAAGATCATTTGTAAAGGAAGCGCAGCTGGAAACCCGACACTTCCAACCGAGCATCAATTTCTCCTCTACAATCAACCTCTCATCGCACACTTGTAAAAACAAGGGAAATTTCAGTCCATTACAATGTCCATCAAGAGGCACGCGAGGTCAGAGTTCGAATCAGATGGGATTCTTGCATGGGGTATCACCCAGAAGAGGCTGCTTTGATTAGTTACTCCTTTTTACTAATGAGTTATTTACAACCTAGATTTCTTTAAAGCTATAAAAGCTTCGATTCCAAATTAAGTCTCAAATCCTCATCCAAATTTCGAACTACCATAGGAAATGGAGCGTCGCCACCGAACCCTTACAGTCTTTGGCTTAGTATTTTTAGTTTCACTTGTGGAAGCTCAAAACCTTGAGAAATTATGTCGCCAAGTTTATACTGATTGCCAAGCGTGTTCCGTCTATCAGGTATTTATCAGGGATAAATTAACTTATTTCCCAAATAAACCTGGAAATCTTTTTCGTATAGAGTGAGTGCTCAGCACAGCGTCCGAATTCAGGGCGTCCTCAGCAACCACCTCGTCCGGCACAACCTCCGACACCGCCAGTATCCACACCTCCCCCAGTTCCTGTTACTCAGCCTCCGCGTGTATGGCCAAAAAATCCTTATCAATAAATTATTGGTGCTTTGCTCACTTAAACTATGCTTTTATTTACAGCCGACATGCTTCGAGGAAGACCGTGGTTGCAACACAAGCGATGAATGCTGCAATGGAAACTGCAAAGTTGTCTCAGTTCCTATGAATGGAAATTACTACACAATCAAAGTCTGTCGCTCTCCCTAAGCTTTTGATGATGATTCGCAAATTGAAAATAAATGAAGAATAAATTACATCAAAAACCCTCAGCTGTACTAGCTTGAATCTTCGTCATTAAGCAACAATGAAAAATCGGTCGTCCAGCCGTCTTCTGTATCAAATCAATTTTGTCACGGGTCATTCACCCTCCTCCCCCCTAAATTTTCAACTTTGGTCTCCGCCGACCGCTATTATGAATCCAGGGTCCCAAGAATCAGGAGTTTTAAAAAAATCTTCATCATTTTAAGTTATAGCACACCAGTCGCCTGCCGCTACAACTGGTCGATGAGTGGAAAGTGATTGAAGGGGTGATCTTACTCATCCTTTAATTAGAGGAAACATCCGGTCAGGTGTAGGAAAGGTCTTCTACCTACATGATTTACATCCACTCATAACCTCCTTTTCAAATGCAACAGGGACTCCCTATCCATATTTTAAGCTCATGACCCCTCGCTTTTAAATTCAACTCATCACTTTCTGTAAATATTTAATTAGTAATTAAAACAATCGAGTGTACAGCTGCATCAGAATTATGCTTCCTGTTCCTAGGATCCTAGGAGATCCTGCAGAAAAGAAAAATTTAGCAGATGATTAAATTCTATTATTTTTTTCTTGCAAAATCATTTAAAATCCGTGATGAAGGCAGTTTCCTAAGCTTTGTATGCTGTGAATTTTTTTTTTGAAAGTTCGTTTCCGCCGAAGGTCACGAAAGGTCGCGTGCAATAATCTATGGGAGTAATTGAGTGTCCTATTAACTCTCTTCTGATTTTTCTGGTTTCCACATCTGCTCTTTTCTTTTTCTGCGTGATATGAGGACTGATTCCTTTGTTTTCCTTCATTAGTCACCGTCCTGGGTTTTTTATCCTGACTCTTAGCGTGTTATTTTATCCAGGTGCTTTGTTCTCCACAGCCAATCACCCAGATAACAAATGACACTTTTATGAAAAAAGGGGCATGCAATTTGTAAAGCAGAGGACGGCTTAAGTCCTCTGTCAATCTCGACTCAAAATTTTATTTTCCAGGCCAGAGAAAACTAGAAGCGTGCTTGGATAAGAATACTGGGTGAAGATTCGGGTGAAGGAGTGTAGCAGGAGCTACTGGAAAGAAGGGGGCCTCTGATTGGTTGATTTTTCTTGATCCATCTCCCTTTTCTCTTTCTCGGAGTGAGCGTGTGGGGAAAGTGGAAAGCTTAGAAAGATGCTTTGGTTGGTGGGAAAAGTTACACCTGTTATCTTGGTTCCTCTCCATTATTTCCCCGGCTCTTTTGTTGGAAAAGAAACTCCCTGCGTCTTTTCTCACACTGAGAACTGTCTATCGATCTTTTGAAGGGAAGCTTAACCATTGGTGTGGAATGCTTGATTTTATTTAAACAAAATTTGACTAGATGGATAACATTGCACAAAATCACAATACAAGCGAAAATGAAAATAAAGCTCGAGGCTAATTGTTGAAAAAAAAAATATAATTTAGCGTAGAGTGAACAGGAATCACTTGGAATTCTATTTTTCATCTTTCAGTTGTCTTCCATGTAAGAACCAGATGTTGTAAGGGATCTTCCATTGTTGGGATTTTCAGGAGTCCAAACTTTCGCAATCATGATTGACCCATAACGACCTCCCTTTTCACTCCCCCAAGAAAGAGAGTGACCTCCAACAAGTCCAAACTCACCGCCTTAACCAATTAAAGAAAAAAAAAACATTGAAAACTGTTTTACAAAAAAAAAGAAATCTCGACATCGTGGGATATTTCTAGGATTAATAGACAATAAGGGACTAACCGCGGTGAGACTGCATCACGATTTTCTTTGGTGGCTCTGGTACTGGTCCTCTGGGCTCGTTCCCATTTTTGTCTGTTTTCACTACTTCTGAGAGAAAGTTGATATAGCCAATTGCCTACAAACAAAAAATGCCCTGAACATGCTTCATTCCAGGTGTGTTCTTCTGTTGTAATTACGTACCAATTTAAGGGTATCAACCTTGCTCAGTCGTTTTTCATAAGGAAGGGTAGGGATATGAGCCCTGAGTCCTTCAAAAGCGTCATTAATGCTCTGCATACGCTTTCTTTCTCTCATGTTGGCTGCCTGTCGCTGTTGAATCTGTTGCTGTGGGCATCGTCGCCGCCTTCTTCCATTTCTGGTACCCCGGAGACTATTTTCTTGGTCGCTTAAAGCTGAACTTGAGAGCGGTGATCCTGAATCTCCCATTTCATCATCCTCGTCCTCATCATCTCCGTCATCATCATCGAGAAGGTCAACAGAATTCGAATTGTCACTGCAGTGTCCATGGCTGTGGTGATGACAAAATGAGGTGCTCATTGCTTCAAACTGAGGAGAGTCAAAGAACTGACGGGTCATCACAGCCTCCATGTCAATCTGCCCATCATCCATTGTGTTATACATTTTGGATTCCTTATTTTCTTTCCAGGGAAAAATAACGTGAACTTTCACCAGTAACTCAATCAAGATGCTTTCCTCAGATTAACCCACCATGGTCGCGTGGCTTGCGGTTGCACATCACTGGTGGATATTCAGAAATAAACGCATGCCTACCCTCATGTTTTAAGTGAGAAAAGGTGACTGAGCGTCGTTGCACGTGCCCTAACGGGAGCTTACAATTAAAATCTAGTGTCAATAGTGTTGCTTGGAGGACCCCTTCAGAGGCACTCGCCTGTGAAAACTGAAGGATAGATTTAGAATCTGTTGGCTTTCAGATGAAGAGATGCGTGGCGTAAAAGTGAGGATCTCTGGGATATCCGAGAAAGAGTTTGGAGAAGCAGGAGCGGAGGCGGGGCTCTGTCGCGTGCCCCTCTTCTTTCCCAACTAATAAAACAACACCGCCCTTTTTGCTTTCCCCATAAACAGACGCCTGCTAAGCTTAAAGTATTTCTGAGAGCAGGGGCTCAGAATAAACGAATAAAATGAAACTTATACTTCCGAAGGTCAATTGAGCAACACAACTGACCTTCTGCGAAAGCAAATTTGATTTTACTCTCGACATTTTTTATTTGATTTGATTTTTATTCTCAAAAAGAGCTTGTTTTGTGTCAAAATAGACTATTCCAAAATAATTTATGGAACTAGAGCTGTCGGAACTACTTTTTTGAACTATAGTATTATGAATAGAATTTTAATGTTTTCTTGTTATAAAGAAGACACACTTCACCATTTTGAAACATTTTAGGACACTTGTTTTTACGGAAGGGACTTTAAAGGTGCTTTAAAATTAAATGAGGGATTAACTGAAAAATTTAACGCTTGCCCTGGAACTCAGATTTCAGATATACCTTTATTTACCGGATGATGCACACACCTTATCGCCTGCCCAGCTAGACTACCTTGTTTGTTTTTCAGTTATTTATGTTTGACTTTTTAGAAAAGGGACGCGTGAAGGACATTTTGAATATTGTTGTTTAAAGAGCACAAATTTAAATCTGAAAACATGCTGTACTAGGAATGAATTGAAGCCGAGGCTGCAGCCACTAACTAAAGGAGAGATTAAGAATGGTGTAGACGTGAACTCAGGCTGTGCTCTGGGAACGGCGCGGTGTGTAAGGTAAAGGTTGTCTTTCAAACACAGGTGGATGTGGAAGCGGCAGTTGTAGCCGTCCAAACATCTCCTGTCTTTGATTCCGCCGGAGACAGACACCCAAACGAAGACAGTGTGGGACATATTGACATATTGGCTATGCTTGATGCTTCTGGTTAGCCCCTTCTGTTTGCTTTGGTATTAGCACATCAAGAAGTTCTTAATTGTAATCAGATTTGGTTCCAATTACTTCTTGTGAGTTACTGTTAGTTTTTGGAATTAATTTTTTGAACAGTTTTTTGAGCCTGGTCTTATGGAAAACAGCGAAGCATGACAGTATTATGGTCACTCGTGAACCCATGAAGTCAAAACCCAGTTGCCGCAATCTGTCAAAAGTCGAATTTCGACCTTCCAGATCGCAAGGCAAATCCTAACATCGTAACCTCGATTTTGCTTTAGTGTGTCCCTGATGAGATAAACCTTATTTGCAATACTAGTACTATTTTTTCTAACTGGGAAGGCAAAATGCCAATTGTCTTTTTAATCGTGGCCATTTCTGGCATTAAGAATTCGACATCCAAGAGATCAGCTCTGTTCTCAATCTCCAAATATTGGAACAAAATTTTGAAACTAGTTTTTTAGCGAGTTTGAGACACTTAGTAAGGTTGATTTTTTAGCGGATTCAAATAAACTATTATGTTTGAGCCACGAATAGAAGAAATGCCAATTCCTTTCTCAGTTACTCTTGAAGCTAAACGTAGCACCGGCCACATCCACATGAGCTTCAAAAATTGATTGAAGCTATCCGAGCAGAAATTCATAAAAATTGGGATTGTTTCTCCAGCCAATCGGAGCACTTTTGCTTAATTGCCTGTAGCTTCTCCCAACTGGTGTGTTGCACATTTTCCTGGGCTTCTTGCAACCTGGAATCGTAATTTACTCCTGTCACCTGGAATTGTGGCAGCATTAATTCAGGAACCCAAATCCCAGATAGGATATCCGTTTCCAAATGCTCCAATCTTGTTTTCTCATGCCTTTTCCTCAGTTCCCTGACTCTTTCTTCTTCTGTCAATAGTGGGTATACATTACGCTTCCAAAACCAATGAGCAGAAGCTTTCTTTCGTGGTTTTAGGGAATCCGCTGCGTTCCATTGCCAAAATGCTTCTTTTTTGGTGCGCAATTCAGTAATTGGTTCAATTCCAGCTAAAAAAATATTCTCGAAGAAATTCTTTCCCCAGACATTTTTAAGAACTGCTTTCCCTTACCAAAGATTTCTCTCAAACGATTTTCCAACTGCTCAAGTCTTTTCTCCTCTTCTCTGTCTCCTGCTTCAACTTTCTCTTTTCGGCTCACACCACCATCTATGTCCTCTTTTATCCCATCTCCAACTTCTCCGTCGCTTCCAGGCGACGCTCGTATGCCCTCCTGGGTACTAGTGTCTTCTTTCTTAAGTTTTTGACGGGCAGTGGAAACCGCTTTTTGGTGATGATCTGTAAAACTTTCTCTTACAATATCCTGTGACGGGTTAGGTAGTTGGAGGTCAAGTGACATGGCCGTTAGAAGCTCACAGAGATTCTGTGCCCTAGAAATCAGGTAGTTAGCCCTTTGGGCAATTGAATTGAGATGCTCTGGTGGATGCAGAATTTCTATTAAAATATGTTTCTTCATAGAAGGGATCCTTCGTTGACTTCGGATGAAGTCACGCCTTTCCTTTTCTTTAGCTTCGCAAACTGGTATCGGCTGAGTTATTGAAGATTCAAATGGAGGAGGAATTAACTCATCTGGGCTAGGGACGCTAGGTTCGTCAGAACCAAAGACAGTGAGATGATTGGGTACTGGGATGAGGGGTGGAGTGAGTGAGGTCACAAATTTACCACCATCGCTAGAGTTCCTAGCAATTCCGGCCTGCCGCTTGACCAATGATACGAATGAGTCCGAACAATGGGAATAACAAGTGGACATGCTTTCAGCACTTTTTTGTTGCAAAAGCGTTCCTAGACACAAAAGCCTGGAAACTATGAATTCAGAGCACTAGTAATTCCGGTGTTGGGAGTGCCTTTCTCCATTTATCGATCACACTTTTGTCCCTGAGTGAAAGGACAAAGCAGATGCAAAATTCCCATAAGGAGCTCCGGTGCCGAGATGCAGACAATGAGTGATTTTGATTGGTCCTTCCTACTCTGGCATCTTCCTGTACACCTGAGGAACTGGGGCAATGTAATTTATTAAGATAGCGCAAAGAAAAAAAAATAATAAGAAAAAGTCACGACACAACAAATGCAAGAAATTCTTTATATAGTACTATAAAGCTTTGTCAGTGTTCTTCGGTAGAGAAGAAACGGTGGACAAAGAATTTTTCCATTCTTTCATTCATGAAGTATTTTGCAGAAGAATTTATTCTCACAAGATTATAATTTCAAGCACAACAGGTAACAAGAATATAAAATCTGATAATCAATAGCCACTTTCGCGTCAAAAAAGGCTAGTCTAGCTCTTATTGTTTTTTAATAATTAGTCATCAGCTTCTTACATGTTGCTTAATAGTATTGAGATAGAGAGTTAATTCTTAAGCAATTGTGGCTTGACACGCAATCGTATGTACTCAAAAGAAAGGTTCGAGAGCTTAATGACATTTTGATTCGTAATAAGGGGAAGAGCCGGAAATCCGAAGAGTTTTGTTTACTCCTGGGGGCTACTGGGAGAAAACTTTCTCTGGTCAAACATTGACAATCCGCAGGTGAAAGAATCCTACGTCATAAAACTCACTTTACCTAACAATCACTAGTATTTCCCATATTTTGCCAAACGTGAATAATTGAGGAGAGTTCGATCCCAGGATGGTTTTACCCAATGCCAAAAGAAAAGACGAACAATTTAAAGTTACATTAGAGAAGAGCTCTAATTCACGCAAGTCGGACGTCGGAGTTTTTAAGGAAATGGGCAGTGAAAAGCTTTCTCCCGCTTTCAGTTGCTGAAGCGATTGCATGCGAGACTCTTAGTGGTGCTGCTTTAGAGTAGTGAAAGTGGCCGTGCCATAGACTCACCATTTATAATTATGTGCATTCCAGGCCCCGGCTCCGCCTGAGACCATTTTGGACAATAATGTACAGCCAAGTGAACAATAGGATAATTACTAAATACTCAGAATACTTGAAAGAACGGCGTGAGCAGGAGCAGACGGAGTCCGACCAGCAAACAGGAGATACCCCGTCACCAGCTCCACTAAAAAACGTAAAGCATTTTGATTCAAAGAATTCCGGTAGTGATTCAGGTAGAGAAAGCGCAGTACCCAGCAGTAGTACAGCTATGACAGTGATTAGTGCTGAAGTCCACACTACCCCTGAACAGGGCTTGCCTCTTCCCCTTGAAAAATTCAGCAGTAGTAAATTCTCGGATTTGTATGACATCACTGAGAGCTATGCACTTTCACAGCGGGAGCTTCTCATCCAATCAGAGGAGGGTGCTTTCCTGAGAGAAGCAAAATCCAGTGAAAGAAGATTAAGCAGGGCAAAATCAGAGTCGGATTTTGTGTCAAGCCCTCCCCCCGATGACCTTGGGCCTAGGAGAGTCTCCGAGGGTAAACTTGTTCCTGGTACGGATAACAAGGAATTGCATGTGCTTCAATCTCACTTACCCCCGCTTCCAGGACGTAATACATCGTCGCTTGGCTCGCCATCACTGGCTGACGTAACCCTACGACGGGAGCTCCTGCAAAACATACGGGCTATTTCTAAGGCAACATTTTATGAGAAACTCTACACCGGTGGTGAAGGAGCTGGGAAGGCTGCTGGGCCCTACGAGGGAGGAAGTAGCGATACGAATAATAATCCCTCTACAGCGGTAGCAAATGCAGAGTTGGAAGAATATTTAAGGGGGGAGACTGGGTCACAAACCTCAGGAGCCTTTGTAGTGTCCGAGAGGGGTGAAATGCTAGTTTTCCAAAAAGGGAATGATGACCCAGCACCTCCTCTCGAGCCACCCGAAGTTGACACGGTAACCAAAGAGTCTGTCATCAAGAAATGGATATTGGACTCCACCAATGATTCGGAGCCTCATGAGGATCAGGCCGAGGCACCGACATTGGCCTCCCCTGTGGCCAATCACCCTTCAGGAAATACTGAAGAGGATGTAGAGCTGCATGCAAAGGCTTCGCTTCGTAGCGTTAGATCCAGTAGTGAAAAAATTAAGACTGAAGATATAGACGACGAACAAAATAATTGTTCGGATGACGCTGGACATAGTACCTCTCGGTTCACTCCAATCTTCGAAAGAGTCGAGTTGGATGCTCCTCGTAATTCCTTTTCAAAGGAAGTACCAGGAGAAAGGAAGATTGAAAAATCAGAGCAGGTATTTGTAAATAAACCTTCTACACAGGTTAGGTATCCTTCACCTCTCCCGAAACGGTCTTTCGACGAAGGTCGCCCGAGGAGATTCATTGGGCATCTCCCTGGAGTGCTTCTCAGAAGCAATATGGACCAATGGGTAGCCAAAATTGTTCGACTGTATGTCAATGGAGATGAGCATTTGCCAAAATTCGAGTATCGTTTCCGTCCTGGACGAGACGTCCATTCCTTCGACGCACTCTGTGACCACCTCTCCCAAAAGTTGAACCTCTCTAGGGGTGTTCGTTTTTTGTTTACTTTGGACGGAAAGCCGGTTTGGTCGATTGATGACCTTCGTCATGGTCATGCTTACGTTGTCTCCTCTACGAAAAAATTCAAGGTAAGCCTTGACCCTTTTACCGACTAAGGAGGAATAGCTGCTTTTTCCTTTCTTTCACGTAACTAGAAATTCTTAGTTTGGTCGCTCCGCCCCCCGACGGTGGTGCCCTTCTTCAGTCGAAAATTTGTAGAGAGTTTTCGGGAAAGAACTAATTCAGATTTGTGATCGATTCATTAATTCCCATTCTAACCGTCGCTAATTAAAATTATCATCCATGGCTAAGTTTTGCTGGTATGCGCGAGGCTCTTTAGAATCTCCTGCAGGGAAGGTCACCAGCGTCTGCGAGCGCAGCCATCAACAAACTTTTTCTAGATCCAGTTGTTTTCCCGTATTCCCACAGAATTTAAAAATATGTTCCAGTGGTGACGCAAATTATTCATCCCAAATTCGTGGGTTAGACTGTCTTAGGTCAGTCAATGCCATATTAATTCAGAAACTACAAACTCCCTGCCACACCCTACGATTATTGAAATGAAATAAATTTTCCTTTTCCAAAGAATGAACAACAAACCAGTTCTGCTGAATTTTTTTTTTGTTTTTGCTGATGCAGACAAATTATAGAGAATATTGCGTGATTTATTCCGTAAGAAATGTATCTCTGCTTGACTTTTGACTGGGCATCCATCATATCCACAGACCATCCACAATATACAAAAGATGAATTTAGTTATATGTACAGAAGATCTAAAATCAGAGGAAATTTGAGCACACTCCAAGATGGAGCTCTCTAAATTCTTCTCTAATTTTTTAAAGGCTCTCAATTACGGTGGTGAAGTTTTTAAAAGTGAAGAGGAAAAGCGTCGTAGGAATCGTCCGCCCTCTGCTCCATCCCAGAGAAATCCACCAATCATACGCGTTAGAAGAGAAAACTCCCTGAATGGCGTTGTCTGGGGCTCACCCCAGCAGCAGGAGTCGAGTGGGAGTGAGCGGACTCCGGGGAAACTGGAAAGAAGTGCCATAGAAGCCGAGAAAGTACTGAGGGCAGCCATTGAGCAGAGCCAGTTGACACAGGGTCAAGTCCCTCACAAGCAAGTCATCCGAATTATCAATGGAGCGGATCCAACAATTCAAAGTCAAGTCCTTCTCAACACCCGAGTGTCCCAGGTCGGCCTGCCTTTCCCCTCCCCTTCTTAAATATTTATAACTTTCCAGTAGTGGCTGCTGGAAATAAGGGAAATTCAAACAAGTCTTGAATAATCTAATTTTGTTTTCCGTAGGAATGGAGCGACCTAGTAAAGGATTTGGGTCTAGCCGTTAAAATTCCACGCTCCAACGACGTACAAATGGAAACCCTGACAGGACGGCTTGTAAGTCAGAACAAAAATTGGTATTGATTATTTTTCCGTTTACGATCTGAAATCAAGCGTATAAGGGTTGAAGGGTTTTGATACAGGACTCACAAATTGCGTAGGTAAAATGGGCATGTCAAAGAAACTATACACGTGCTGAAATTTTCCTGAAACATTTCTTCCTCTTGAATCATTCAGAATTTTGCTAAATAATTTTCTATTGTTAAACTTTCAGATCCAGAGCTACTCCCAGCTTCGATCGCAACTCAAGGCTGGAAATCAGGCCTTTTATATTTATAACACCAGCAGCACCACGAGCAACTCCACTCTAGTAGGAAGAGGACTCAACAGTAGAGCCAATAACAGCTCGCCCTTTGGATCGTACCTCGGATCAACCTCCATACCTAAGTCAGTGTCTAACCCATCCCTTCCTTTCGTAGAAAACTCCTTGGGAAGTAAATTTCCAAACTCCATTATCCATACGACCTCGTCTGAGAGGTCAAAAGGAAATAGACTTCATCCACCCCCCAATAACTTTATAACAGACAACATCAAGGCGGTATCCTCATCATCAATATATCCTCAAACAAATAATCAGCAGAATAATTTACGAAAAACTACGAAAAACTATTCCTCCCATCCAAACTTACCCAGACAAAGTCAACGAAGGAAAAGCATGAGAGAAAGGTTTGAAACTTCGAGATATTTGGGACATAGGTCCAGATCCCCCTCCCCATGAATAACTAAAGAAAATTCGTAAATATCAATTTAATACCTGACTTAAAAATAATGCTCATTTCCAACGAAAAACTGAACTTAAATTAAACATAATTTTTTTCAATCTCGAATCACTCGTTAGATTTTCTATTTGGTGAACAGGAAAAAAGTACCTGGAACAAGTCGCAAGAGAGCTGCGTTACTAAAAACCTATTATTACAAACATGTAATAATGAAAAAGAAAATGAAAAAAACTGAAAAAAAAACAGGTTGAATGTAAACATAGGAAAGACATAACAAGTTAATTCGTACTAAGAAAACACTAGCGTCTTTGGGATTAGTAAGTGCATAGAGAAGTCATATTCAGTATCATAGTACAGAAAAAAATACTAACTACGAGCATCCACGTTTCCTCTCATTTGAGCTTCTGCAGCACTAGGTTAATTTGTTTCTTCCGATGATATCACGGTAACTTGGTCCGCCTGCTCATCCTGAGCCGAAGGATGGCCAACTGGTACTTGTAATTTTTTAACTTCACCCGCTTCATTCGGTGCTGACGTTAATGTGGAGGAAGGCTTCCCAGTTCCTTTCTTGAACACGTAAATGGGTCTTTGGAATCCTTTTGAATGATGGGCAGGAACCCCTTGGTGAATCACAGATGAGAAACCTACATCCCTCAAGAGATAGGATTCAAAGTCTTTCGGGAAGAACTTGATGCTCTGAAATGTACTGAAAATTTGCTCCTAGAAATTAAAGGAAATAGCATGGTCAGGCAGAAATACTAGGGAGAGCTTATAATAAAGCTCTACTGATTTCATTACAACTTACGGTAAGTTTCTTTTTTTTCTTATAGGAAGACCACGGCTGCGGCTCAAGGATAAACAGTCCCTCTGCCCGTAGATTTAGAAACACCCGTCGAAAGAATCGCTTAAGCCCGTCGTCCCCAAAATTCAAATGCACCCATTTTGTAGTACTCAAACACAGAATGACATCATACTGGGGTTTGACTGAGCTCAGAAGCTCGTCTCCATCAAGCACATAATTTTCCTGGAAAAATAAGTCCGAAAAGCAGGGTTAAAACTGCTTCAGCAAATAATTTGTAGAAGTGTGATCTTACGTGGCGAAATCCAACATTATATGGAAACGGAATCCTATTCTTAGCCTCCTGTGTGCCGCTTCCTGGATTTGGACTGACTCCATGCTCCGGAGTCTGCTCGACTTTCGGAGGGTGTAACTGTGGAGGTTGAAGACTTCCATGAACGATCGATAGGGACAGAGGAAACTTAATACTCACATCAACCGGATCACGGTCCACGTAGTGCTTGATATTTTTATTCGCTACTTTTATCAAGTAGGAGTCTATATCAATTCCTACGATGCGACGGGGGCAAAAATCCCTTCCTACGCAGAGGGTGACATGACCAATGTTACAGCCGATGTCAAGGACGTCCTTCCCTTCAATCCATTCCTTTTTGAAGGCACGAAGTCGAGTATCTTCCTCAAATTTTGAGTTCCGATATCCATAGTACTGATTATAATTTCCGTATTGAAATATCTTGTCTTTGGGACGATATTTTTTAGACGAGGATGGCTTCGCCGTTTCCTCTGGCTTTGACGAGGATGGTTCTTGCTTCTTGTTGTGCCGAGGATGTCCGTGGTGATGGTAAGTGTGTGGGGCTCCTCCCCATGACCGCTTGGCCACAAAATTAGGGAAGACAGGGCTGACAATAGGATCAAGACGGTTACGATGTCGCCTATTAAACATGGCTTGCTGCGTGACAGTGGGTGGTTTTGGAACTTCTCGTCGCTGTACGTGGTTCCTTGGTGGAGTCCAACCAAGGTTGTAGTGCCCGGAGGGAACACGATGTTCAATAACATCATGGTTAGTGCGGGGCGGTGGGGAGAATGGCTCTGTAATTGTTAGGCTTCTGTAATCTTCAGGCCCCATATAGTGTGTCAGATGGGGCGATTCAAAAGGGAGGACAGTGAAGTTCTCATTCATAGTGTCCATGACGAACGGAGAGGGTTGGTAGTGGGAAGACAGAGGAACATAATCGCTGGATCTACGGTATGGAGATGGTTCTGCCTCTGATTCTGCAACAGCAACGGACCTTTTCTGTTCATTCTCATTAACTACGGTAGGTTGAGGCTTCTCCTTTTCTGCTGCCCCCTCTTTGATTTCCGTTGTGCTAACACCAGCATGCTGAGTTTCTTCTGCCGCAGACGAATCAGAAGCTTTTAATATTTCCACCACCTCCCCCTCTTGTGGCTCCTCTACCTTCCGGACCTTAGTATCAACAACAACTTCAGCAACATGCGTCTCAGCAGCTCCCCCTCCAGATTCAAAATCCCCACTGCATTCGCTCTCATTCCTTTTCCTTATACTCCTGCGCCGGTGCCGTTTACGTTTATGAGGATGGTCGGGCACTACCCCTTCAATGACATCTCGAGTATTTTCAACTACAAATGTTAATTATTAATATATTGCTATTTCATTATTGAGTAACTTGACTTACCATCTTCATCCGCCATAAGACGAAGAGGATCTTTGTAGTTTTTTGGAATCCAAATCGGAATCTCTGCTGTATTTTGTACTGGAGCAGGCATTGGAGATGTCTTCGGCGTCACAGCATTGTCTGAATCCCCAAGTCCATTTAAATTGAGTGGGTCGTGGGCGTTACCTCCAAGGAGAAACTTAAGGGATGCTTTATTTATCCCACCCCCTGAAAACGACCCGTGACGACGTGATTGTGCCGAAGTCATCCTACGAAATTTGTGAGGTGGTAGATAATTTCCGTACTGAGGTTTCTTTCGTTTACGGAATGCCTTCTTCTTCAAGTTATCTACAAAAAAGAACATCGACTCATTTCTGGAATTCTGATAATCAACCCTTTCCCCAAGGTAAGCAAATAATCCTTGCAATTTTCAATTTACCCCAAAATTAATAACTCCTAAAGGAAGGCTCATAGAGAGCTCGGATTTTTCGTATACTACTCTCCATTTAATTATCTGACACTTCAAGCAGCATTCCTTTTGATAACCATAACCTTTGTTTACCCTATTCTTAGCACAAAAATGAGAAGCTTACCTGGCGCTTGTTCTTGCTGATCCTCATCCTCGCCCTCACTCTCTTCTGGATTTTCCAATCCATCGTGGTCCGTAGCGTCCTCAACGGCAATGGACGGTAGTTTGACGGCCTTCCCAGCGATTTCCACTGGTTCATCAGCGAAATTTTGTTGCTGGAGCGGTGAAGGTGACGGGGACACAATAACATCTCCCATGTGACTATTCGACTTTCCCTCCATCCACACTTCAAATTTTCGATTTTCCCACGCCCAAAACAGATGATTTCTTTTTAAAATTATTTCTAGAACAAAATTAGAAATTCCTATTGAAAAATTGTTCAAATCCGAGTGTTGTGGACTTCTGGGGCATGGCCTGATTTTTTCCTTTGTGCTTTGAGCTAGGGGTCTCCTGGCTAAGGGTCACTGGGTCAATAACTTTACCTTCCGAACTCCTACTTCCAAATGAAAAACTCCCAATGGACTCACCGTCCATAATAAATACAGCTAAAACTCTTCATCCATTTCTTCCTCAAAAAGCCCGTACACAAAATACACCCCACACGAGCCGAAAATTCTCTTTTCCTTACCTCAGCTGAAGACTTGCCGTATTCTCCTTGTTTCTCGTTGGAATCAGCAAATTGTTAAAAATTACGTCAACTCGTCTGCAGAAGCAAAGCACGAGAACTCGTTCCAAACTGTGTGAAAAATATAGGGAGAAATCTGGAGTTTGGTGGAAGTGAGCGAAAGAGGACTCTTTCAAGAAAGCGTCTTTTTCCTTATGTCCAATTTTTCGTTACTTCTTTGTTTCGAAACGAACTATTTAACCCTAGAAGGGTCACTGATGTTCGCAATTCTCATCAAGCTTAGAAATTCTAAAATTTTCTGAAAATAATGTTGGCCGAGGGGGCTGAAACCTTCAGTACCTTCCTGAAAAGCGTTTCTCTCGACTTGTTATGTTTGGGAGTTAAGCGGTGGGATGTAATTAGGATGAATTACCAGGTAGGGGCCCCATGTTAAGCGTCTGAAATTCCAAAAAGTCCGGACATGTTGACAATTGTCAACAAACCTAAAAAAGCGTCTAGCGGCGTTGAGAGCTCTTCCAAGTTTTCACTATTGGAGCGATAGAGATTTGGCTGAATTGTCAGCACTTTTGTAAGTAAGTTGACAATCCCAAAGGAGACCCAATGACAGTAGATCCCAAAAGCCCGGTGACGTTGACAACTTTCCACATGACTGGACTTTTGAGGTTCCAAAATCACTGACCCTCTGAGGGTTAAACGGTAAGAAAAAAAGTTAGGATTTGAAATCAAGCCTTATACCCGACTGGCGACGAGCAATTTGGATCGAATTTGGAGCATTGGCCATCGAAGTCAGGTAGGTTCCACCGAGATTTCAAGTCCACGAAGAATGACAGGATTATTCATTGTTCCAAGCATTCTTGCTCCCATGGCATTGTGCTCTTTGAATATTCTTTAATCTGTAAACTAATAACATTAATTCAAGGTACCTATACGTGTATAAATTCATTAGATCCTCCTTCCTCGTGCTTGAAATGGATAACCGTGCTTTTGTCCGTGAGAATGAAGAAGGAGTGCTTCCTTATCCCCGAGGCCACGGTCGCGAATTCCAGGTTTCGACGGTACGACGGAGTTCCCGTGACTTATTAGGGCCTGTACTACCAAAGAAGGAAATATTTGGTTCAACGGAAGTATGCTTACAATAACATTGTCATCTTTAACGGCGTATTTGGATTTTAAGATTTTTTTGTTTCAGCTGGATAAATATCACACCAATTTTTCTTGGGACATTGGGGACTTCGATATTCTTTTCCCCGTGACGATTGAAGATGAGAACTCTGGACACAACATTCGCTTCTCTGAAGTCCGATCCCCCACATTTACCCTAGGAGAAACGACAGAGTATGAGAGTGAGTGGGCATTGGTTGGAACTTTAAGCCATGTCCAATCCAGGTGGTACTTGGGTCTCTACATGGTCCTTGTCAGAGAGGAAGACAGCAACAAGAGGAAAAACGTCGACTGTTTTATTAACATTGTAAATAAAAATGGAGAAAATTTGGAGAGGGGTAAGAATCCAAGAATGCATAAGACTTCGGACAATCGGATAATTGGACACTTCTTTCGTTACCCTCAGGTCACTTAAGCCAAACCTTCGACAAAGTGAATTCTTCGTGGGGCTGGAATACTTATAAAGATCTTCAGTCAATCTACATACCGCAGAGGGACAACTTTATTGGACCTGAGAATGTTCTTCATGTACTCGCCGAAATTACTCTTTTTGGTGAAATACAAAGTAAGAAAAGATGTCGACAGGAGGAAATGACACTTGAGCTCAATACTCATAAGGAAACTGCTCTTCTTGGACATCGTACGAAAATGAAGGCACTGCTCAACTCTGGAACTTTGTCAGACGCGGTTATCGTCTGTGAAGGGAAAGAATTTCCTGTTCATATCAACATTTTGTCTGGTGAGTAAAGCCAGCCATTAAATTTTAGTGCTGTGACCTTGAAATTGAATTTTGATTTACCTTCCAGCTCAGTCGGAAGTTTTCGAGAAAATTTTTGGGACAGAAATGACTGAAGGGCTTACTCGGCGTTTGGAAGTGCATGGTATCGAAACGGAAACGGTTGAACTTCTCTTGACTTATCTCTACACCGGTGACATTTCCAGCCTAATCCAAAATCTTGGAAGCATAGGAAAAGCGAGTCAGATGATCCAGGCTGCTGACATGTATCTTCTCATTGATCTCAAAGAAGCTTGCTTTCTCCACTTGGTGAATACAGTGACAAACGATAGTGCTGGAGAACTAGCTCGCCTTGTCTATTTTTACTTTCCAAGTCCAGCCGTGAGCAAAGCTGTCATTCAGTATTGCCAAGAGTAAGTGAAAATTATACCGTATTTTCTTTAATTGTGCCCCAGTCTTGAATAGTGCCCCAGGGTAAAGAGGCCCAATATCAATGCGCCCCAGTCTTTAATAGTACCCCAGTCTCTAATAGCACCCCAGTTTCGTATAGCGGCCCAGGCTATGCAATTTTGAAAACAAAGAAAGTAATGTAGCCAGTTTTAGCCCAGGCTATGCGCGGTATGATTTGTTCTTTCCGTGCCGTCATCTTCGTTTCGTTTCTGTCTCGGCATTAGCAGCTTTTATTAAATCTAACTTTGCGCTATTAAAGCGCAACTGCTAGCGAGAAGAAACAGAAAAAGCGTAAGCGTTTAGCAGGGACCGGGTGAAAGCTGCTGTTTCACGAAGATGGACAAGGGGCTACTGGATTGTATCATGGCGGAGAGACAAAAATTTTTTAAGAGTGTCCAGAAATTCCATTCGGGAAAATGCGAAGCGACTCGTTTCAGCATCGAGGAAACCAGTTCAAGGCCTTCTTTATGGTTCGGCATGACTTCCAATACTGCAGTGAAGGCAGCCGGTGCTAAAACAGTAACGCTGAAATGCATGGGGAAAGATAAAGCCCACGCTACAGTCGGTTTGGTTGTTACGCTACACAATAAATTAAGCTACCAATTTTGTGGGTAACTTCCACAAATAAATTGTAAAGGACCCCTCCACAATAACATTAGGAAATTGGCGACATACAGCTTTAAAAGAAAAGTTGTGGCCTTAACTCAGTTTTTAGCGTAGCATCGATTGGTGAAAGTCATTCTTCCAGATTCCAAATGGTTTGACCTCTGGAGGTCAGCAAAGATCAGTCCCTTGACCTAACCGATCTGGGCAAACGATACGTCGATCGAAAGGGCTTTGTGTCCTAATCCAAAAATTATACCACAGTCGACATTTTCAGTGTACAACATGGCCGTTAGAGGTCTCCAAACCTTAAGTTCAGCTTTAAATGACATCTGGCGGCCATATTATGCTTTAAATAGTCAAGTGCAGCATATTTTTAGAATCAGGACACCAAGCCCTTTCGATTGACGTATAGCTTGACTCGATCGATGAGGCCAGCTGACTGACATTTGGTGACCTCTAGAGGTCAAACCAATTCGAATTTGGAAAAATGGTTTTCACCAATCGATTCTACGCTAAAAACCGAGCTAAGGCCACAACTTTTATTTTAAAGTTGTATGTCGCCAATTTCATGTTATTGTGGGGGGATCCTTTTCCTGTAACCGCCTCAATTTTTGTAACTTTGAGCAGTGCCCCAGTTTCAAATAGCGCCCCAGGGTAGAAAGTTTTCGGGAAAAATTGTGCCCCAGGGGCACAAGTACAGAAAATACGGTATTTATATGTCACTCAAAATTCATTGGTAAAAATGGACTCCTTTTAAATTCTTAACAGCCAGTGGACGACGCTTTCCAGAAATCAAAATTTTCTAAACTGTGTGAGTGAAACACCTGAAGCCTTCCAGAATATTATCCAATCAGACGATAGCACGGCTTCTTCCTATTACTTGTATCCACCATATCTGTTTAGCAACCAGGGGCTTAGGCGGTCTGGAACTCTGCCTCCCCCCTGGAAGATTCCTTTCGTGCTCAAAGTCATGGTGGCTTCCTATTTCGTTGGACTGGCAGTCAAGGCCCTGACAAAAAATTAGTCCGTTATCTAACTAGAAAAAAATTTCAAGTGGCACTGAACGAGTGACTTGAAATATAAAAGTGGTTACCTGAAAATTCAACTTTTGTTAAATATTTATTTCCAACCTGGAGATGGCGGAATATTTTCTAATAATAAACAGCCCAACCTTATATCAAAAGAAAAAAATAACTCCAATCGTTTTCTAGATGGGCATGTAAATGGAGTATGTGGACGCCTTATTGTGTCCCAGTTGACAGGAGTGCCAAAAGTCCTCCCGACAAAGTAACAGACAGAACATAGTTCCTAAAACCAAAGACAAGGCTTGATTTTTTCGTATTTTCAATAGAAGTTTAATTTTGAGTACTTACACAGTTGGGGTGAAGGATCGCAGGATGTAGAAACTGCAGAATATGATAAGGGCAAGGAATAGGGCATTGTTGTAGAAAATAGAGAACGTTGTAGCTTCGTAGTCAGCAACCTCGTTCTTCTTCCACAGTATACTGAAATTAAATACCCCAAACCATTAAAAAAAAAACTAATAATTAGATGAATATTAGTTAAAGCTCACCGTTCATCCTTCTCCTTCTTGCTCATTTTCTTATCCTCCGACAGACGCTTGTTCATGTCTTCCGTAACAGCGGCCTCACGTTTTACAGCCACCTGAAATAAAAACAAAATGCTGCGTCACCTAATTTAACGTCAGATTTAGTCACCTAATTTAAATTAGCTTACCTTGTGCTTCAGTGAGAACTTAGTATTTTTATAGGCAAATGCCATGAGCCAGGTCGCAATGAGGGTAACGATAAGGAAGATTGGAGAGGCAGTGATGATATCCATGAGGTGGATTCTCCAGAAGAGCCAGATTGGTATCGCACTAACGATTAGTGCATTCCCTAATAAGATCCAAAATTGGAAAAATAAAATAAAAATACTAGAATCAAGAAAAAGAAATTCGAACCGAAAAAGAGAGCGTTGGATTTCGTGGAAACATTTCGGCTGAAGTCCTGAAGCAGAAGCTCCTCTTCCCGTGTAAATTGCTTCACCTTCGACATTGCTCTGATTATGTCAATTAGTTAAGGAAATTTAAGGGTAATACAGCTGCTGATCCGAGTCCACCGGCCTTTTTCCTACAACTGCGTGAAAAACTTGCCACTTTCAGGCTTCCCACAGGGAAAACTCTTGATGAGGTGGCACCGAGTTGGATCTCTGAAAATATCCTTTTTTTCTTTGCGTTTAGGAGCATGCAACAAGTACGTACTTTTTTTTAGGCGTTTTTGAGACAACTCCCACCTCCTAATACATTTAAAATACCTGTCACTGGTGGGCTGCTGAAGTGACACTGCACTGCCGTTTCTGATGACTTCTGTGTACTATTGCAGTTTTGTAAAATAAACTGTGGAGCTAAGTTTCAGGATGAATTGTGATAGTGAAATGCAAAAATTGGAAAGCGCGCACCTCTAGTGTATAACAACGTCCAGTCCACAAACTATTAAAAAATTTGGAAAAACCCCTATATATAGCTCGCCGTTACATTAGAGGACATTGGGCAAAACAATTTAGCCATTCTGACACTGCTTCTTTCTCTTTACAAGACATATTTTCCCGCAGGATGAGCTTTTCCTGCATTTCTTACGGAACCCTGAAGGGTATAAACACAATATTCCACGACCCGAACCCCCC
>JABASM010000408.1:0-23592 GCA_019776545.1 Brachystomella parvula
TTGTAGAGCTTCAACTGGGTTCCGGGACTTCGGAGGGTTCTGGGGGTTCCGGATCCGGACCCTCCAGGGGTAAACCTTTAAATTTGACCTGTGGTCAATTTTTCTAGTGTATAAAAGCGGGATTAGTTTTTAGACTGCAGGTTCCGATCGGATCGGGGCTTCCGGAACCCCCGAAATTTCCAGCAGGTAAAACAATCAATGATGCCTTACATCAATCTCGAATCGCAGATGGCCTTCTGCACTTGGGTGACGAGGAGTACTATTTGGCTGGAAATGGATGCCAACGGCATTCTGGAAGACAGGGCTTTCCAAAGGTATAATCGTGAACTCTGGACTAATGCTGAACCTTTCGAAGAAATAATCCCTCAGATCCACCATGTCGATGGTGTCAGGACTAAACGGTTCCTCTTCAAAGGCAGGAGGGGCACCTCACTCCTCCATCGACCACACCGTATATTCCAAAGCAATGAAGAATGAAGTTACGAAGTTACCTAACTGAACTGAAAAACTGAATCAATCAGTTGAAGGATTAGTCGGCTTTTCCTTTTGTTGACAGAAATAAAAGTGAAGAAAAGGAGGGAAATGACTTGGGTTTTCGGCAGCTCAAAACTCTACTCCCCGCACCCCATCCACAGTTGTGCATCTCAATTAGACGAAAACATAAATTACGTTGGGTAAGCGTGGAATGATAGTCAGTTAGTACTTACCTTACCTATGCCGTCAACTTGCTCGAAAGTGAGACACTTACATTTAGTGACCTCTAGGAGATACCAAACTCACTAAGGCGACTTCAGTACAAGCGGAATCAGAAATTTGTCTAATGGCTCTAAAAATATGCTGTATTTTACCTTTCTGGCATATAAGATAGCCTCCAGAAGTCATTACATGCTCTGCCAGAGTTTTGGCGATCTCTAGTCTAATGGCCATGCTTTACATCAGAATGGTGACATTGGTATATTTTTAGTTTCAGGAGACCAAGCTCTGGTTGCCGTATTGCACGTGGGGTCGACCCATTGAACCCTGGGGGTCATTAAACGTAAATGTCACGCTTCTATTTTCTAACCAAAACAAAATTTCGAGGTTTGGGTAAGTGTCTTACGACTCGAAAGATTATTTTCAAACAGTGTTAAAGATACTAATATCGCCTAGTTATAAAATTATAAATTCTTAAAATAATTCTGAAAAATAAATGGAAATCCTGCGGTTTTACTATAATGATGGAATCGAATATATAAAAACTGGCGTCGCTTTAGCCGGGAAACGTGCTGCCCAACACTAGAATTTCGAGCATGGACTGCGTAGTGAGAGTTTTATTTTGATCGAAGTGTTTTGATTTTTTTAACTGAACTGCCGAAAACTGAAGAACAGTCAGCTGGACTTTATCCATTTTGGAACCATGTCAAAAACGTTAGTACAGTCCGTGGAACCAACCAGTAGTTCCTTAGAACCAATCGATGACAATGAGCAGCATAACCGGAAGCGCAAGCTTACCTCACTGGCCACTGGCAGGCAATTCGATATTCCTGAAGGGGACGTGGTAAGTTCCAGCGTTTTTGCCGTGTTCATGTGTTTAGCAGTATGCTCATGGACTTCTGTTTTCATGTTTCTACAGTTGGGGGGATGTCGCTTCGTTGCGGAGTTTGATAAGCTCAATCGAATTGGAGAAGGAACTTACGGCGTCGTATGTAAGAGCAGGGAGCTAAGGAATCGAGAGTATCTTGGATTGTTGAATCTAGCTTATAAGCTTTCTATTGTAACAGATCGTGCGAAAGATTCTAAAACGCAGGACATCGTTGCGTTGAAGAAGATGAGGATGGAACGAGAGAATGATGGATTTCCTATCAGTGGTCTTCGTGAGGTATCAATTTTGATCAATCTCCGTCACCCGAACATCGTTGCTCTCCAGGAAGTCGTCGTAGGCAAGAGCTTAGACAGGTGAGGGTCTCTTGCATCTTCTACATGCAATGCGAACTGACGTTACTAGTTTTACTAATACTACTGTTCTATATTATGCTTTCTCAGTCTGTTTCTTGTCATGGAGTACTGTGAGCAGGATTTGGCGAATTTACTTGATAATATCAAGAGCCCATTCACGGAGTCTCAAATCAAGTGTCTCATGCTCCAGCTATTTAGTGGCCTGGCCCACATTCACAAGAGTTTCATCGTCCATCGAGATTTGAAAGTATCGAATCTACTCATTACGGACAAAGGAATCCTTAAAATTGGTAACTTATCTGATGTCTGGAAAATGTTGTTTCTCGATTCCAGAGGGTAAAGGGTATTAAGGTTTTTTTTTCCATAGCTGATTTTGGGCTTGCGAGACGTTACGCCATGCCCCTGAAGCCAATGACCCCAGGCGTTGTAACACTTTGGTACAGAGCTCCAGAGCTCCTCCTCCATGCTAAAACTCAGACGACGGCAATTGACATGTGGTCAGCGGGATGCATTTTCGGAGAACTGCTACAGCACAAGCCAGTATTCCCTGGTCGATCAGAAATTCATCAATTGCAGCTCATCGTCGACATGTTGGGCACTCCAACTCCGCATATTTGGCCTGACTACCATAGTCTCCCTGCATTGCAGAACATCACTCTAAAGCCCCAGCCGTACAACAATACGAAGGACAGGTTTCCACTGCTCAACGCCTCAGGAGTTCGCCTTATGAATTTCCTACTCATGTACGATCCAAAGAAACGAGCCACGGCTGCAGAATGTCTCCAAAGTTCATATTTCAAAGAACCACCGCTAGGTAAGAAAAACCAGTGAAATTCAGGTTCAACTTTGGACTTCTAAAAACGTGAATTTTTTTTTCTAACTACGTAGCTTGTGCACCGGAACTAATGCCTACATTTCCACAACATCGGAATCGAACAGTGAGTTCTACAGGAGGAAAAGATGAAGATGACCATCCACGCCCAAGCAAAAACTCAAAATCTGCGTACTGAACTCTCTAAAGCATGATCATTTTTTTTATTCAGACTTAAAGATGCTACTTGATTTTTTTTTTCAAATAATTTTTACAAATACTCCCTTTCACGTTCTTGATTCAATTTCTTGACATCCAGCTTCTTAAGCCGCTCGAGTCTCGAGGGTACGCAATACCAGCGGTGCTTGGAAGTATAAGTCAGTCGCATGAGTTCTTGAACTACAAGGTCCCTGTGCTTCTTACGAAACACTTCTCTTACCTGTAACATGGAATGTGCATTTATTAGTTGGGAAAAATACATTACTTTTCAATCAGAAGAAACAGCAACTTACAGGAACGAGTGCCTGGAGTTTGAGATTCGAATCTGTTGGTGTGATGTCGAGAGGAATTGGTTTGGTCATTTCGTAAGGGAAAGGAACTTCAGGATGCAGGCATGCGATGACACGCCCATCTTTCGATAGTGCAATGCGGTCAGCCCCTTCACCATCCTCTTTCATGACGTCCCGGGAAGTGGCAAGGTAGGGAAGTTTCTTCAGTGCCTCTATCTTTTTGTCCACCAATCTTCTGACGGCCAAATTATGAGCACTTCCGTGACGGATTTGCGTGAAAACTGGGCCTAGGTTACCGATTAAACCTGAGTGACGAAGTAATTGGGGCAGGTTAGCAGTTACAAGACTCCTCTGCATTGTACCTAAATACAAAGAAGAAGCATTCAGTCACTCGGTCAAGCTAAGTCTGAAATCTGAATCACACTACTACACGGAGATAAGATTCAACATTCAGTCAAAGTTCATCGCTAATATTATTACCTTTAGATCGAAAGGAAGAACCGAGGTCCACAGCTATGTCTGATTCCGAACAAATTCTCTGTCCAGCGGCGAATAAAGATTACAACTAACGCAATTAACGAACTAAAAATTGATTAAAAAATGAACAAATATAAAACAATTTTATTTTCTCGTAAAGAGTTTGGATGCAGCTGGTGTGTCTTACTTTTTTCCAGCAGAGAAAACTTTTGTGTTTGAGTTTAGCGGGCTATTAACGGTTTAACTTGGTGCGGTTAACTTGGCCGACGATTGGACAAATCCTTACTCATAAAGCTGGCGAACAATTTCAGACGACGTTTTTGAAGCCAGAAACTTTTCCTTTTCAATTTTGACTCGGATTAAATAACATGAGTCGCGCGTGCGTAGTTAGAGGTGTAACGGAAGTAATGTGAACAAGCTGACTCATTATCCGTTGAAAGCCTCACCCTTCACCTGATTATGGATCCTACGCTGGCCTCTTTTCCGATCTGTTGATATTTGCTGGAAGGATCCTTGACATTTTCCAATCATTTGGTAAACCATTATTCGTACACTATGAAACGCTTTCGAAAATCTTGAAAAATTGAGAAAGCTTTGAGAATTTTAAAAAATCAAGAAAGTTGTGGGCTGGCGCCGAAAAAGCTTTAGGAAACGAGTCATGCTGAGCTGACAACATGACTCCAGTTTTTTTAAAATTCATTTTCAGCCGGCAAGCCACAATCTCAAAACACTTTGTAAAAATAAACTTTTCAACTTCAAAAATTTCAGAGTTTTTTTTTTTTTTTTGAAATTCCAAACTAACCGTACAAGTTAGCGTTAAAATTCTAGGTACCAAATTCTACTGCATGCCTGCAGCTAAAGCGGTACTAACCAATAGGCCTGAAAGCAGTACTAGTCGTCTTATTTGCTTGCACCACTGTGATTTTTGTACTAGTTGGCTTTATGAAAAAAGTCTGTTTCTAGATTGCAAATTATGATGCTGTTCTATAATTTTTCTTGACGAAGGTTGAAATTATCGTCCAATAGCTCATAGGATGTCAAATCTTAGTACATCCATCACAGTACCAATAAGCAAACTTATATAGAAAAATAAATAAAATGTAGCAAATTATGTTACAAACACACGGTCGAAAAAAAAAACCAATTGAGTGCGACTGAGTGTGCGCGTAAGTTCTCCGGTTCGAATCGCTAACTTACAAAGCCCCGACCAGGATTTTTACTCTCGCACTTTCATTGTTTACATCTGTGACATTTTTATCAGCTGACACTCGTCTCGTCCAGTTCCACGTTGTTAACTTCGTCAGTTAGCGTTTATCTGATCTGCGGTCGAGTGTCTATCAGTAGCTGTCTGTCCTGAATAACTAAGCTCTTCCTGTTTAAGCCTTTTCACCGGACCGTTAAACCTTTAAGTAAGGAGGCTAACTAGAGTAAAATGCCGGTAATCCGTTAACCTAATTAAACTGCATATGTACTTTCGTTAATTACTCTTCCAACCCATTTAGCCGCAGCAGAAAGGGAAGCAAGGTACAAAGGGTGCCAAGCAAATCGTTGATGAAAATGCAGCCACACTCTCATTTTATCGTAACATGATTCTGGGGTCGGAGGCCCTCTACTTCCTCTTGATGACCGTTAGGAGTGAGGGTTACTTCTTATGGGATATTGTAAGTCATTATGCAAAGGAACTATTACCTAGGGTCACAGGTACTAGGATTCGTTTTATTTCGTAGGTTTTGTTCCTGTTTGGTGCAGCAGTGCTCTCTGGCTCAATTCAGTTCATGAAGTTCATGGCTAAAGCCAAGTACACAGAAAGTAATCAATTGATCGACAGTGGAGTTGATCTCAACATGGAAGCAGGAGTGGCTGAGTAAGAAATAAGAAATGGAAACCATGTTTCTGTTGCTCTATGATTCTTTATTTTTGTAGGCAAGTTAAGGACGTCATCATTCTTACATGCATTTGTCAAGTTCTCTCCTACTTTTCAAAATACTTTTGGTGTCTATGGCTTCTTGTACCCCTGAAAGGGTTTTACTATGCCTGGGTCAAACTCATTGCCCCGTGGCTCTTTGCCCCTGCCCCTGAGCAATCAGCCACTGAGGAGAAGAAAGCTAGGAAATTGGATAGACGAATGCGACGGTGACGCTGATAGTGAGAAAAATTTCAGTGTCTCATAATGTCATAATGTTAATTTCAATTATTCGTATTTTCCAACCTAAAAAATCTTGCATGTTTTGCTATTAATTAAAATCATGGGGTTTCCAAATCGACAGTTTTCGTAGAATTAATCTGTTTTGATGATTAACGAAATTCTAGTAATGATTCGCTGAATAAAAAATAGTTTTTCTTTCGGCGAATCATTACTCTCGTACTGAAAAATTTAAGACGTTACGTTAGGACTCAATTTCCCAAGGACCAAAAATGGAGTGTGATAGTGGAAGTGGTCGCCTCCTCCAACCAAAGTTTTCAATGGGAGGGTGTGGTGATGAAAAAATTCAAGAAGCTTCATGTGATGAGCTGAGTCGGAATGTCCAAGTACTTGAGCTTACAGAAACCCTTGCTGAAAATATTTTACTGAAGCGTGAGCTCCGTTCAAAAGTTGAGCAAATCCTGCATCTGCGACATCAGCTCCGTCAAATTCATGAGTCAAAGGATAGCAGCGCTGACAGCCCTTATCAGTTGGAGCGATGGGAACGGGGTACTGGACACGGTCAGTCATTTAGGGTGGATGAAGCAGAGGACGATGTTGACGCTTCATACCTCATTGGTGCTGGAGAGGGGTCATTTTCTTTTAACCAATCAAAAGTTGAGGAAGGACTCAATCACTCCGCCTCTGACGAAAGTAAGCAACAGAAGCAATTATTCAATTTTTTCGCTTTTCTTTTTTTGAATTTTGCTTTTGCTTCTGTCATCATTTTCGACGTTTCGGAACATTCGAAGTTTTTTTAAATTTTTATCCATGTTTAATAAAGTTTTGTTGTTTTTTCGAATTTTGGAAGTGTTGAACGATGGTACAACTTTATCTCACTTGGTAGGATATTTTCTGATGTATGGACTTTCTAATTTAAAAAAAATTTCTTGCCTTTACCCGGTACCATCCTTTATGAATTTTTAAAACTAAAAATTGAAATGTTGGAGTTTGAATTTCTAAGTTACTGGATTTTAAAATATTTTTTTTAGCCATTTTGGAGTGGGTGAAGCAAAACCGGTCTCAAGTCATCGAAAAAATGGGAAAAGGAAGCCTCGTTGCTCGGGACCTCGTGATTGGTGGGGTTTCTGGGTGGACGGCCGCCATGATTCTGAAGAAATTCGGAACTGTTGCAATCACGGCCTTTGGAGGTGGACTCCTGCTTCTCCAGATAGCAAATCAGCACGGGTACGTCGTAGTCAATTGGAACCAAATCTACACGCAGTTGCTGGAACGTGGGATTGTGGATGGAAATGAAGAAGTGGAAGAAGATGAGGATGGGAGTTCTGGAAAAAGCTGGTTGACGAAAAGAGCCAAGCGTCTTACAAAATGGTCCAGTGAGAATACGAATCTCCTCATTGGATTCGTTGGTGGATTCCTCTACAAAACTTATGGGTAGACGCTGCTACGCTCAGGGATAAATTAGGCTTTGATTTAACAATGGATTTTACAATTCAACGACAAACCTAGTTAGGTTTGAGACCCAACGCATTTCACTCACTCAAAGTGAGAGGCTACGACAAACGTAAATCAAATCAGTAAACGTAGAAACCTTGGTGTGTAAATCGCTGTTGGAGATTTTAGTTTTCTAATATTCCGCAAGGGTAAGGCCATCACTGAGCAACGGAAGCTCACAACACAGAATAGGACGATCACAGGGCCGGATTCCATTATTCAATGTTTCCCTTTATTTTCTTTGCACTATTGATTCCTTGCAATTAAAGCTATTCTTTGTTGTATGCTCATTTCTTCGAGCTTGTATTGTTGGCTCCGTATGAGCCATTATGGATAAAGTATTGGCTTACTGGTATGACAATGACATTCGGTTTGATCTTATGACAAGGTAAGCAAGAGAAATTCATGTAATTTTCAAAATAGTATTTTCGAATTTTAATTATTTTTATTGTTATTTTCCAAGGTACTTGCGGCCATGCCCTGGAGAAAAAATACTTGAGGCCCTCGAACCTGTTGAAGACACGAAGGGTAACAATGGAGAACCTGGACGCTTGGTCATAACGAACTTACGGCTAATTTGGCAGTCCCGAAAATATCCGAAAATCAATTTATGTATAATTATCACAGTTCGCAGACTGGATTTTGAATTTCATTTCTCTATTTCATTTTTCAGCGATTGGATACAACTCAATTACTACCGTGAACATCAAATCCACAACATCGGTGCCTTTCTTAAATTACGCTCTACTTCAGATTTTGATTTTAAACAAAATTAGATTTTTTTTTGTTTTCTAGAAATTGCGTGGGTCGACGGAGTCCCTTCATATTTTGGCTAAAACCCGTACATCCCGATACGAATTCATTTTTACTAATCTCGTCACTGACCAGAATCGACTCTTTGCTGTTGTGCTTGCCGTTCACAGGTAAGCAATTCCTAAATCCAGCCTTCGAGAACATCTGAGCCAATTTCTGATTTTTATATCTCAGGGCTTACACCCAATCAAAACTGTACAGAGAAATCCGGATGCGTAGCAACCTCATTGTCACAAACAAAAAGTTGAATATGCTTCCACAGGAGCAAATCTGTGAGCAAATCGGAGGTGTATGGAACTTATCCAGTGATCAAGGAAACCTTGGCTCATTCTTCATTACGAACGTCCGGGTCGTCTGGTACGCTTCCTCTAACGAGCTCTTCAATGCTTCGATCCCATTTCTCCAGATTTCTGCTGTAAGAAACTGGGAACCTATTTTAATAATTTTAAACCCGAGAAATTGACTTCTAAATTTTTTTTCCACAGATCAGAGTACGTGAGTCAAAATTCGGGAAAGCATTGGTAATTGAAACGTGTGAGACAGGCGGAAGCTACGTCCTCGGATTCCGCGTTGATCCCAAGGAGAAGCTCTACTCTTGCTACAAAATGCTTCTCTCAATACAAGAAGCATTCATTCAGCATCCAGTATTTGGAGTGGAATTTAACCCCGATGTAAGTCATTGGTAGCGCTTCATGTGCATTTTTCTTTAAAAAAAAATTTCAGGAATTAATAATTTATTTTCATTTTTTAATTTTCTTTGTGGAATCCTGTAGCTTTTGGACCAGGAGTCAGAGACGGAGAAGAAGCAGCGACTCGGTAATGCCCTTATTGAAGAATATAATGAAGTTGAAGATAACCCTGAACTGGCATCTGATGCTTTCGCTGCTTACTTTGCTGATGGTGTTCAGAAGCATCTAGGAAAGCTGGAAATCGTGTTTGATGAGTCCCTGGGATTGGCTATTGAGAAACCAAAAGAGGGTTTTACGCTCCAATCACTTTGGCAAGTAATTCCACCCGACAAATAAAAATTCAGGAATAAAAGCATACAAGAAGGTTGTCTTTCTTGCAATTAGCAATTTTTAATCGTTTTGCTGAAATTAATGATAAAGAAGCCCGAAGGCGTTCAAAGAATTTATGAGCCAGGATTCAGTGGGCACCCGGAAAATTAATATATTGATAAGCCAGCCGCGTATCAGCGAGAACTCAACGCGGGACGACCCACAAAACTTGCGTTTGGGATAAGGGTAAGCCAAGTCAGACAGCCCGTTGGATTTGTCTTGAACTTGATTGGCCAGGTAGCACTAGCCTATTGCTTCACTTTTGTATTGGTGGAACGCCTAGCACTCACTTCTGTGACCTCCAGGAAAGAAAGGTTAATCGGGTGGCTTCATGCAACCGGACAAACGAAACAGTTCGGTTCCTTGAGCTTTGATTCCAAAAGTACACCACATTTGACCTTTTTGACCTACCCGCTGACCTACAGGAGTCGTTGGAAGTCAATTTGCTTTCTAAGAAGCTACCGCACTTGACGCATCGTTCGTCTGGTTCCACGAGATTAGCAAGTTGACCTTTAATTACCCCTGGAGGTCACGGGGAAAATTAAAAAGGTTAGTTGGAATGGTTTTGGAATCAGGGAACTGAGCTCTTTCGATTGACATTGTTTGCCCGGTTTGAGGACAGCTGATTGACCTTTAGTGACCCCTGTAGGCCACAGCTGCGAGTTATACCAATACATTTGAAGTAATGAGTCGGTGCTACCTGGCTAGCCACGCTTCAGACAAATCTAACGGACTGACTCGGGTCGCTTTGTGACTTTCTTTCCTTTGAAACTGCAATTCGCCATTGTACATTTCGAACTCGCTACGCAAAAAGGCGCAAAGCTGCGCGAATTCTTTTGATGGGATTTACGTTGGTTTTTTAGAAGCTCGCTTTTCAAAATTCAGTCTTTTAGTTTTAATTCGTCAGCGACTTGTTTTCTTCAATTTCATCGGGGATAATTAACAATTAAATTGCATCGTTCAGCGTGATTGATATTGATACTCTTTCTTATCTGTTTACGGCATTCTTGGTTCCTAAGTGTTAGAAATGGGTGGTGGTTACCGGAAGAGTAAGAAGCGACAGCGAGAAGAAGAAGAAGAATACATACCACCTGATGACTTGGACGATGAAGATGAGGATAGCACTAATCAAGGTACGAAGATCATGCTTATTCCTACAAATCGAAGGTCCTGAATGTATAATTTTTGGGTCTATGACTGATGTTTTTCTTCTCTTTCATTTAGAGTATGTGCCTGGTGCTGCAAAGCGAGACGCTGAGAATGAAGTCCAGCAAGTACCTGTCGACGTATTTGGAGCTAAGGACTACCGATCCCAAATGACACTGAAACCCGACCACGCTTCAAGGCCGATTTGGATTGTAAGTGCTAGTACTTTTACTCACGCTCCACTGGAAGAGGACTCAGACACTGATCGTTATGATTGTTTAAATATTTGTTTAGCTTCCGAACGGGCACATTTTCTTGGAAGCATTTTCACCGGTGTATAAGCATGCTCATGATTTTCTTATCGCTATCGCTGAACCTGTATGTCGTCCGGAACATATTCACGAGGTAAGAAATCGTCAAACTACACGGGTCAAATCGCGCGATGTTATAATTTCTCTGTTTGTCGTTTTCCAGTATAAATTAACAGCATATTCATTGTATGCTGCTGTGAGTGTTGGTCTTCAGACAGCGGACATAATTGAGTACCTTTCACGACTTAGTAAGACATCGATACCGCCCGGCATCGTTGAGTTCGTGAAGATGTGCACGGTGTCATACGGAAAAGTAAGCTTTTACAGTGGTATACGGTATAGGGTGTACCTTATACCCTATATGACTCCACTATTTGAGCTTTAAATGATTTATTCCGGGTTCAGGTCAAACTAGTGCTGAAGCATAATCGCTATTTCGTGGAATCCACTCACCCGGACGTGCTTCAAAAACTTTTACACGACCCTGTCATCCAAGAGTGTCGTTTGAGACGAAACGAAGAAATAGCTCTAGAAGAATCGAGTATTATCAAACCCAGCGGTCCTGGTGTCCTTGCTGGAATTGGAAACAAGGCCACAGACCTTTCTCAACCGCCTGAAGACTCTCAGGTCAATGCAGCTGACAAGACGGATGTCCCGGTGGATATTGCCGATTTCTACTCTAAAATTGATGCGGAGGAGGAAGAAGAAGAAAAAGTCGTGTCATTTGAAGTGAATCAAGAACAGATTGAACGACTGCAGAAACGCTGTATTGAACTGGAAGTCCCATTGCTAGCTGAGTATGACTTTAGAAATGACACGCACAACAAGGACATCAAGTAAGCTAAAAAATGCATTTTTACCTTGGCTTTCTGTGGATTCGATGGTTGAAATCTGCACATTTTACCCTGAATAATTGCAGGATTGATCTCAAACCTTCAGCAATTTTACGACCTTATCAAGAAAAAAGTTTAAGAAAAATGTTTGGTAACGGGCGAGCTCGGTCTGGGGTGATTGTACTGCCCTGTGGTGCTGGAAAAAGTTTAACAGGCGTTACGGCTGCATGTACAGTGCGAAAACCCTGCATCGTTCTGTGCAACTCTGGCGTTTCGGTTGAGCAGTGGAAGGACCAGTTTAAATTATGGAGTACAGGTATGGGCTTTTCACAGTTGAAAACAATTAGGCGGAGTAATCGATTATCTTAATCGAAAACCGAATTTTTTTATCCAGCTGATGATTCAATGATTTGTCGCTTTACGTCCGATGCGAAGGATAAGCCCTACAACTGCGCTGTTCTTGTTACGACCTACTCAATGATCACACATACCCAGCGACGGTCATATGAGGCCGAGCAGACGATGAAATGGTTGCAACAGCAGGAATGGGGGCTCATGCTCCTCGACGGTAAGAATTTGAAATCGGGATTGTAGAGTTTTTTACCATTTTTGCTTTGGTTTTTCCAGAAGTCCACAGTATTCCAGCCAAAATGTTTCGAAGAGTTTTGACGATTGTCCAGGCTCATTGTAAACTAGGCCTCACTGCCACACTCGTTCGTGAAGACGACAAAATCGCAGATCTGAATTTTCTCATTGGTCCAAAGGTAAAAATTACACTTAAAATTAGGTTTCATTTTATTTTTATTTTTCACCTTCTAGCTCTACGAAGCCAATTGGCTTGAGCTCCAAAAAGCGGGATTCATTGCCCGTGTCCAGTGTGCTGAAGTCTGGTGTTCCATGGCACCTGAGTTCTACCGTGAATACCTAAATTCCAAAATCTCTAAGAAAACTGTAAGCTGATTCCTGTTTCTCTTACATTATTCTTGGCAGTATTTTTGAGCTCCTTCTTTTTTCCACCAGCTTCTGTCCGTGATGAACCCAACAAAATTTCGAGCCTGTCAATTTCTAATTAAGTACCATGAACGACGATCCGACAAAATTATCGTCTTCTCTGACAATGTCTTTGCACTGAAGCACTACGCCCATCGCTTGGGCAAACCTTTCATTTACGGACCCACGAGCCAATCCGAGCGCCTTCAGATCATACAGAACTTCAAATACAATCCAAAGGTGAACACTGTCTTCGTCTCCAAAGTGGCTGACACTTCCTTCGATTTGCCCGAAGCAAATGTGCTCATTCAAATTAGCTCACATGGTGGGTCACGTAGGCAAGAAGCACAGCGTTTGGGCAGAATTCTTCGTGCTAAGAAAGGTAAGCACAAAGCAAAAGTTGGAAAGTTAAAATGTGAACGTTTGATCTTCGTTAAAAACTTCTAATCCATTTTTTTTGTGTTGCAGGAACCATGGCTGAAGAATACAATGCGTTTTTTTATACCCTCGTATCGGAAGATACGCTGGAAATGGGTTATTCACGGAAGCGGCAGCGGTTCCTTGTCAATCAGGGCTACTCGTACAAGGTCATCACCCATCTTCAAGGCCAAGAAAAAGTAAGCCACTGTTCAAGTTTTATTGCTGCCCTTTCGAGCAAAGTCTGAATTCTACTTGTCTCCTAATAATTTCAGGAGGATTTGTACTACCGGACGAAAGAAGAGCAAGGAGGGTTACTCCAGCAAATTCTTGCTGCAAGCGATGTAGATGCAGAGGAAGAGCGTCTCCCTGGTGAAGGGAGAGGAGTGCCTAGCGTGGGCAACCCATTCGGACGAAAAAACGCATCTCTTGCATCTATTTCGGGAGCTGATGATGCAGTTTACCGAGACTACAAGCGTCCGGCTGCAGTTCATCCGCTTTTCAAGAAACTGCGTCAGAAATAATCCTTAGTTAGCTATACCAACATTTTTAAAACATAGCCCGCTTATTTTCTCTTCCACTGGGTTAAGTATCAAGGCAGGTTACTTCGATATCAAACTACATGACGATTTTTCTTGTATAAAAAATAACGAAGTGTGAACTTTAGATTTCCCCAGTAGTTTTCCGTTTTTTCTTTCGAAGTCGACTTCAGCCAGATTAATTTTTAATTTTTCGTGACCACTTCACCTTCTGCTGAGTTTCATCATCATCCGTCGATGCTAGAGGCGTCGCAGGCATAGTGGATTGCTCGGCTACTTCAGCCGCTACGTTTTCGTAATCTGAAAAAGTTGGGTCAAGTAATGTCTAAGGTCAACAGCCAGCTATTTCATTTTTGAGAAGCTTACGCATGGCTGCTTCAACCTTCTTTTGAATAATTCTCTCATACACCGAATGTGAAATTTTCTGAAAAGTGTTTAGAAATGCATAGTTAGAGGAGAACCATTAGTAAAATTGCTTAGGTTTCTAGATTTATACCTCAAGTCGGAATTCCATTGACTTGATAATAGAAATACAGAATCCAAAACTCCCATCAGTCACTAACTCATGTCCAAACTGTCTGTAGTCCAAATGACCAATTACAGTGAGGTAGGTACCCCCTGCCAGTGCCAGGAAGAAAATGAGAAACGATAAGAGCAATTTCACGGGGTCCTTGTAACGATCCACTGTCCATTTCACTTTGGCCTTAGCTTCTGCCAGGTATTTCTCGTGTAAGGCTCTCAACTTTAAGTCCGTCACATTGTCAATGGGACAAGGGATTTTTGAGCTCGTTGTACAGATTTTCAAGAATTCGTCAATCCTGGTTCCTTGGTAGAGTGGTGTCATGGCGGCGGCTGAATTGTTTGACTTCCGCACAAGTCGTGATGAACCCACCGTATTTGATAAGCAAATCAGTAGTGTGAGTGCCGATACAAACGCAACGTTTTTAACAGCCATGACTCCTTTAAGAAAAATCAATCTCCCGACACTAGTAAGCAAAAAATTGGAGGCAATAAAACTGGAGAGGTCATTAACCTCGAGAGAAAAGAAAAAAACGCTGTTTTAAAAAAATTCGGAGGTACCAAATTTTCCAAAATGGTGTCCTATTGACCTTCAGAGGTCACCAGGTCAGTGAGTTGACCTCACTGACCCGGCCAAGCGATACATCAAGCAAAAGGAATCGCTCACCAGCAAGCGAATAGTTGAACGAGGCCACTGACCTAAAACAAGAAGTTTCGAAAATGAATGCGCCTTTGGAATAAATTTTACGATCTAAAAATTTTATTAACCAGAAAAGAAAGGTAAACATAATAATGCTCCATCGCTTCGAGTAATAAATAAACATGCTACAGATGGAATGCCTTAAATTATATTAGGATCCTGCTATCGGACTCCACACTGCCCCCCCCCCCCTTTTCACAGTGATAATCAGAAGTTAATGTATGTTATGAGCAAGAATCGCACCTTCAGTTCCAAACCGAGAACGACAACCGGGTGGAAGGGAATAAATTATGAAATTATTAATTAAATCAATTTAGGCCTATAGGCCAGGGCGAGTAAAGTTTCTTCGCTCAAAGCCAACAACTTTACTTTACTCAGCCTGGCCTAGGCGATAACGAGAAATGAGTTAGGAATATTTTTGAATTAGCCATTAGCTCACCTACCTATCTGAACTAAGCGGCTTATTCTTGTGTAACCAAAATTTAAAGTAAAATCTGCACGCTTGAAAGGGCATGGATTAATTCATGACTCGAAAATCCTAACCGCTTCTTCTGAACTTCAGACTGAGCTCATTTTGATTTCGACCCCATTTTTTCTTGTTTGTTGTGAGCTTATGAGAGGAATTTCCGAAAAATCCTGAAAATATCAGGAAAAAATTCAGCAAACTTGCTATAAAATGACAAAAACGAAGATTAAAAGGTATATTACCTCAAACAGGGAATTCTCTTTGATGATTGAGGAATTTTTTGATCATTGGTGGTAAGACGAGTTGGTTGATCTTGGTCATGAGTTCAAGAGACGAGGGATGCGGCGGAGGAGATGAGAGTGAAGCCAGTTCACCTTGAACAACTTCAATCTCCAGTTCAACGCTACTTTTCCCTGATTCGGGACGTGGATAAGCATCTGGGTTTTCAAAGGGACCATCGTCCTCACTATCACTTGAGCCGAGGTTGACTGCACGAATTCTTCCAGCATGGATTTCACCAATCCCTTGGATATCCATGCCTCCATTCCGAGGAGGATTCGGCAGCAGGTCGTCGTCACTGTCCTCAGAGGAAGATGAGGAAGAAGAGGAGGAACTTTCATCTGACAGCCACACGCATTGCTCAACCTCGTCGCTATGAGCAGCTTCGACTGAAGCGGATGGTGGGTCAGGCTGGTCTGGTTCTAACTCAGTTGCAGGTACAAGGCTACCATTGGACGCTTCTCTCACAAGTTGTCGATGGTGAATGAGCTCTCTGATTCGTTCAAGAATAATTTCGGTCCGGGCGCGACGGGCAGGGGGTTCCCCAAGACTACAGTTAACTTCAGCATGAGGATTTTCGAAGAGGGTGGACCCTGAAGCTCTAGATGATCCAGAGGAGTGAGGCCGACGAAGTGGACTGCTGCTTGTACTTGGAATAACTTTTTCTCCAGTCGCTTCACTATTCATTTCCTCTGAATTCTCAATTTCACCATTCTTATTTACTTCGGTTGGCTCTTCCCCACCATTTTCAGCGGAGCCTTTGCCATTTTCCTGCTTTCGAGAGACAGTTGGACTGCTGCTATTTCTCTTCCCGCGAGTGCGGAATCGGATGTTCCTATCTTCATCTTCTTAAAAAAAAGTTAAAGAAAAATTCAAATCAGAATGAAACTAAATATTGGAACGTGAAATCGTTTTTTACCCGATGATGTAGTGTCTCCAACTGAGTAGGCAATTGCAACGAATCCGCTTCTACACTCTGGTCGTCCTTCCCTAAACCCATGAGCAAACAAAAATTTTAAAAATCCAAAAATTCTAAAAAGAAAAAAAAAAGTGGAATGAGAATAAGCTTTAAGTTCCTACCTCATGCCGGTCCGGCGTCGCTGAACGACGAGGAGACGATTAGCACGACGCTGTTCGTTTCTTTTTCTTCTTCGTTTCTTCCGAGCAGATTCGTCGAGGGGTTCACGAGAGGGTAGGGGTAGTGGCTCTATTGTGTTACGCAGAATTTGGCGAATTTCGTCTCGGCAAATCTCGTTCAGCCTCCGAGGCTTCCATTGAGCTGTGAAAATATAAAAGTTTAGAATATTTTTATTTGAATTTAAAACCTTCGTCACTTGACACATACGAAATCGAGTGGAGTCTTTCGAGTCATTCAGGCTGGGTATCAAGTCAGCGAAGGAAACTGGAAGAAGCATCTTAGTTTCCACGCGCGATTTTGAGGATCGCTGAATTTGGACCAAACTGTCATTCATTGGGATTATGCAGATTCCTCCAATCTAAAAAATAATAAAAAACATGTAATCAGGATGCATGAAAAGAATGAACATTTGTTTAACTCACTTTGACCATATCCACGATCAATTGGACGTCTTCCTTTGCACAGGCTGCTCCACAGTAGATTCTGTCATACCGCAGTGGGCCTGGCAATGCATCTAAGCAATTTCCTACCACAAACTCCGGGTAGCAAAAGTCGAACATGTCAATGGCAGGACTCGTTTTCACAAATGCGTCCAATTTAACGCTGTAAGAGACGAATATAATGCTGGGAGTGAAGAAAGGGAAGTGGTTGTAGGTGCTCTGCAGATTTTACTCACCGTGCATAGTCGACGACATCCGCGTGTATTTCAATCCCATGATTGACTCCGTTTCGTCCAATGACCAAGCCAACCATAGTGGACAAATACCCCGTCCCTGAGCCAATATTTAGAAAACTATGTCCAGGTTTCAGCTTCAAATTCTCCATCACCTGGGAATAGATGCACGGGGCAGAGATATGGAGATTTCCTTCTTTCCATGCAACGTCTTTGTAGGCACTCTCACGACATGCTTTCGTAAAATAAAATCCACGGTCCACAGCCCGGAATACTCTCTCAACGAGTGGAGTCTGAAAATTCAAAATAAAAAAAACGTATTAGCTATTTTCAGGTTTTGAAAAATGACTTTGTTTCTGGTAGGCATCGTTTCTAACAATTCACACATGACAAGTTGATGTTGATCATCTGTTGAATTAATATGATACACGGATTGAAATGATGCTAAAACGAGGTGAACAAACCCTAGCTTATTATTAGCCGATGAAGACGGAAAGAAACAGGTTTGAGAAGATACAGGTTTGCATGGGGTGTGAATGCGGGTCAACCGTAACTGTATCTGTATTGGTATAGGTAGAATTTCTATGGTTGACTGGAGAGTCCCCAGTAGCAGCGAAGCCAGTCATGCCCTGGACTTCTAATTTCTTCGATTCATACCTAATTTCGGGAATTCCTTTCCCCCAATGCTCAGAAGCGGGCCGCTTCAGGGTGCCAGAGCTGAACTTGTTAAAAATAGCCCGAACACGGAACGAAGGCTTTCGCCCTTCCAGGGCCTTGTCTATGTATTACCTGGCCTTGGGGTATTCCTACGCTCCACCAGCCCATAGCCCCCAGCCAGGTCCTGAAGGGCTTCGTTCCATGTTCGAATGAGAGCTGACTCCACCCTAAACCTTGCAGATTCCGCTGGAAGCATGGTTGTTGCCACAAGTCTTGGGCTCGCAAAGCCCATGCTTTTCATAATTAGTAGAAACTTGAAACCCACAAACCATTAATAATTGTTGATAGTACATTCAAAAGTTAAATGCAAATCTAAGTAGATCCATGGGGTAGGAAACAGTACTGTTTCCTACCACATGGATTAAATCCCTTTAGCCAGTATACTACCGGTAGTGAAGAAGGCGACAAGGTGCTTGGAACAATCGGCCTTAATGGAATGTATTAGACTACTTACCTTGATATACTCAGCGCTCATCAAATTATCAACGAGCTCATCGTTGCTTTCTCCAGAGCTTACAGCACCACCCATATTGTATCCTTAACGCTCAGAGGCTACCACTAGCGATGGACTTCCTACTTCCACTTCACTGGCAACGGTACTCCTAAAACAGAAGCGTTCATAGATTATAATTCGTTTCTGTCAAACAGCCAGTTTCTAATTATTTTCGTTAGAATCCAAGGAACATTTATAATCCGGAATCCCAATAGTTTTAGGCTTACCTGCCAGCAGCTGCCTCACTTCATGGACATGAATTCCGGACTCAATGAAAATAGACAATTGGTAAACAATAATGCACCACTGGATTTGATCTGAGAACAAAAGAAGTGAAAGTCAAAATAATTAGAACACAATCGAATAACTTCAACTTCAACTTGCCACGCGACGAAAAAATACAGAAAAAGCAGACAGGCAGGCGGCGGTCAGATGATGAAAATCCACTTTCACAAACAATAACAATTAAAATTGTTGTCTGTTTAATTGCGACGCAAAGTAAAACAAGAAATACTCGCTTTGAGAAGATTCTTGGGAAAAAATGCAGTTAAAAATAGATCTGAATGAAGATGAGCTGAGCATTCTGCAGCAGAGTAGCCAATAAAATGACAACCACTACAATTTTCGGGAGGACGCGATCGCTATTCTTAACCCGAGGTTAAAGACTAACGGAATCGCATCTGGCTGCTCGATGAACCGCTTTCTCCATAATGTAATAAACACTCTCCAGATTTTATTGATTGATGAACTTACGCATGTCCTGTTTTCTATTTATAGTGTCAGCTCCACTTCGGATTGATTTACACTAGAAGAAAATTATTTCTTGACACCTTCAGCTGTTCTAGGAACATGGGGATTCGACTAGTCCGGTTTGACTTGATGACGGCTTTTAGTGCTGGAGATGCTGATGACACGAAGACGGAGGAGGTGTTTGAAAAGCCAGAGAGTCGAGCTGAGCTGATTCAGAATTATAGTCTTCAGTCTGATGCAGTTATAAAGCTGAAGTACGACGGGAAATATATTCCTTGGTCCCTCCTGCCCAAAGTCTCTTGTGCTGAAATTGAAGTATGTCGCCCGCATCAACATGGTGAGTTAGCCTTAAGAATCGAAATTGATAAAAACAAGGAAAAATTACGCTGAATTAAATGCAACTTCTGTGTAGTGAAGCCGAAGGTGAGCAAATGTGCAGAGGTTGATGACTTCGTAAGAGACAGGATACGAAGCCTGGACTGTCGCATTGCCTCCCTTGAAAAATCCACTGAGCCCGATGTGATGAAAGCTAAGCTTGACCGAGACTTGGAGAATCTTAGCAAGCGAGTTGGATTTCTCAATGGGCGAATGGCCCAGGCAGAGACTGGAGAATGGATAAAAAATCCTGATCCAATCATACTCTGAACTGGGAATCCCAATTCTATCTCCAAAGTCAATTTCTTACTTTTTGAAATGCTGTGAGATTCTACAACAGTAATTTCTTGGCTACTACGTCCTATATTATAATAATGAAGTTATTTCTCTCTGAATAAATAAATTTATGGATGGACATAGGAATTTCTTAACTGTGGATTGTTAGAGGAATAAATCTCCTGCAGAAGGGAGGGGCTGTAAACCACCGTCCGTCACTGATGGAAGTTTTGACAAATCCGGCATGCTGAGTACGTGGGCCTTCAGCTCTTCAAGTCGCTTTAGCAAGACACGCTCGTGAGTTTGATGATCCTAAGTACAATGTCCGCTTATCAATTTCCTAAGCTCGAGAACTGAGAAAAGTATGCATACCTCTAGTCTTTGCTCAGCTTGAGTAAGCAAATCCTTTTGAGCATGAAGAAAATCCTGGAGTTTCATTGATGCGTTTTTCCTATCGATTAACTCATTGTCCAATTTCCTATTGTAGTCGCTGAGAATACGGTGGGCAGACTGGATTTCTGATTGGAGGCTCCTGCAAGCATCGGAATCCGTGCAAAGTGCTTCCACTTCATTAGCATTTGATACACTAGGAGGAAAACTGGCTATTTTCCCACGTGTGACTGCATCTGTTGAAGGCATTTTATCCATTTCCTGTAAAAATTAAGTATAAAAAATGAATCAATCCTAAAATTGCATTTCCATGTTAAGCATTTTAATAAACATAGCAATGTGTCAAACTAACTTACTTTGATCATACGGAGTAGCTCTTCTTCTGTTGGTGGTTCTGAATAAGGCGAAGGAGATAACTTTACCTGAAGAATCACAATGAAATAAAATGATAGGCTTTTTTGAAACTAAAGTAAAAACTTACTTCTAGTTGGACAACCCCATCAGTCTCCCATTCGTCAATTACATTGGTGGCGTCGCTACTTCGCTTCCGAAGTGCAGAGCCGCTGTCTTCACTATGGCTTACACGTTTTTTCTTTGAGTCGCGCTTGTTAGAAGCCACGCTTGGTTCTTGAGGCCCAGGTGGTTCTCTGGGATCCGGTGGAGTTGTAATACCGGTGATGAGATCAAATTCGTCCATTTCACTCCCATGTATGTCATCCCATGCCTTGAGATAAGTTTTCTCAAAGTCTTCTATTAGCGGAGTTTCGTAGATTCCTCGCTCCTTCCAAATCGTAAGGATACGGACAAGACTATTCTTTGTTTTCTCTCCAGGGATGCGAGCCATGTGTTCAAATGCTTTCTTAAAGGTAGGTGCAAAGGCTTTTCCAAATTCCGTACCCTTTTTCCGGCTGTTTTGTACTACGTCATTTGCAAGATAGATGAATGTTAGCTTCCGATGGTCTTGGGCTGTAGATGGGAAAATAAAAGGGTTTAAATACTAACCGTAAGATGATATGGTTGACACTGAGAATGAAAGAAAACAAAGATTGAAACTACCTTTTGAGAATTCCTTGTACCAGACTTTGACAATACTTTGGATATGTTTCCGGTGATGCAGTAGCCACATTGACAAGCTCTGTATCGACTGCTGGGATTGGTTCAGCTCAGCACACTTCCTCTCAAATGTACTTTCAGTAAATCCAGCTGACATGATTATATTCGAAAAAATTGGGTTACACAACTCACTTTTGTAAATTGACAGCTGACTTCGACTTTATTTATTTTTCACATTTTTTTTGAAAATGCCAAATTTGAATTTCCTGCGAATAGTACAGCTGACTGGTTGGCAGACGTTGATCCAGGTTTTCCATGGACAAAGTTTAGCATGTAAATCTGTTGCCAATAACAGAGTATCGATAGGTCAATGTATTTGGAAGCGCTTGGAATCATAACTGGTGGTCCATAAATGGTCCATAAATGGTCCAAATACGCTCGAACTGGAATACGAATTTGAATCATGTGAGGTATGCTAGATTTCGAGATTCGAATTTGCCGAGCAGTGCCCAATCGAAACAGAGTATTCAATGAAGCCTAGAAAATTCGCTCGAGAAGTACGCTAACAGTCCATAAACCAAGCAGCAATTGCCCGACCTAAGCGCTCTCACCACAGGCGCCATTGGCTTATAGAAAAATTATGTTTCTCCAGATAGGGTGCTGAGTTGAATAAAAATTCGACTTAAAAGTCGCTGGACACCCAATTCCATACCCTCTTTATCTTCTCATCACGTTAATATTACGAATTCCAGAAATTTTGATGTCTGAAAAGAAAAATGCCCTGTTTTTCTAACGAGTTTCTACGTGGGATTGTCTCACGATGATTTCGAGAAGTAAAAAATAATCAGTTCTTTAATTTTATTTCTTTAGAAAATAAATTAGAATTTGAGATGCCAATAAAAAAAATTACAAAATGAGGTGTAGGGACTGGACGGAACTTGGATGATGCGATTAAATTAACCGTGGAATCCACCTGTTCAAAAGAAAAGAAGTTACAATGAAGCCTTAATCCTGGATGAGTCAAGTTGGTTACCATATCCGCCATATCCTCCTCCGTGCCCACCGAGCCCGCCGTATCCACCATACCCACCATATCCACCTCCAATTCCACCTGATTCAAAGAAGCTCATAATTACTCCAAGTCTCTTTCAATATTGATCTCGGAGTTTTGAAGTGAGTGGTTGGCTTACCATATCCCCCTCCGAATCCACCTCCATATCCACCTCCGTATCCACCTCCGTATCCACCTCCGTATCCACCTCCGTATCCACCTCCGTATCCGCCTCCGTATCCACCTCCGTATCCACCTAACCCGCCCCCATACCCACCATAACCTCCATATCCACCGTAGCCGCCGTAGAGACGACCTTCAGCGGTCTCCAGCTCTTCTTTCTTCTCAACTTCTTTAGCTGCAAAGGTGAGAGCCACCACTGCCAAGAGGGCAAGCGTAATCTTTGGAAAGAAAAATAAAAGGATTTTTAAGAGATTTTAGGACTTTTTACAAATGTCAGGAATTTTTTAGAATTTTTCCGGTACTTTGAGGGCTTTTGTAATTTTAAAAAATAAAGAAAAAATAAAGAAAGCAATAAAAAAAATTAACTCTAAACGCGAAAGTTTTTGAAAGAAATAAACTTTGAAGTATTAAAAAAAGGAGTAATGATAATGAATTACAAATTCGAAGTTAAAAAAATAATATAAAAACTTTTAAAAAATTTAAAAAAAAACAAAAGGAAGTCAATAAAATAAAGGAATAAAAAGTAAAAGAAATATAAAAAATAAGTAAAAAAAAATGAAGAAAATGAAACAAAAAAAAACTGAGTAATAAAAATGAAAAAAATAAAATCTTACAAAAAGTTTAGCCATTTCGAAAATGGGTTGTTTGGATTTTAGCGAGCTGAATACTTGAGAGCTGAGATTATGAGTGAGTGTAAATGTACTGGAGAACGGAGTGCTTTTATACAGTCGAGGAATACAGGGAAGGGGGGGGGGGGGAGCAGGGATAGTGGGTCTCCTTGCGAGGGATACCATGGGGGTAGGTATTTCCAATCCTCAATCCTTGGAGGTAACGGGGTGTACCCTACTACGGTCCAACTAATTTTTTATTAAATGTGAGAAAAATGGAGATTGGAGTACTTATGCAATTCGATGTGTGATAAAAAGGGAATGTTGCATGGGAGTATCTCAGACTACTGGTGGAGGTCCGTGTCATGACTTCCCTTACTCCTTACTCCAATTCAGACAATTTGAAAAAAATCCTCACTACGAAATAAGAATAATAATTTTCTCA